>CAXIVM010001952.1:0-24371 GCA_964035705.1 Porites rus | reverse complement strand
GAAGTCAAGAGGAATCAAAAGGACTTTGAATGGAAATCAGTTGGAATCACAAAAATGTAGTAGACGAAAATCATTAGAAGTCAAAAGGATTAGTGCCACAAACCTGCTGTGTTTTTTGAGGACCTTAAATGACTGACATACATACATACATACATACATACATACATTACATTACATTACATTACATTGCACTACACTACATTACACTACACTACACTACACTACATTACATACATACATACATGCATACTTAATTTTACTTTACTTTACTTTACAATACACTACAATACAATACATACATGTATATATATATGTGCTCAAAACATCATATTCTTAGTCATTAATGACCAAAAACAAAAACAAAACAAAAAGAACACAAAAAAAGAGATCCAGAAGTTTGGGTTCCGAGCTCTTTTTGTGTTTTTGTTTTTTGGTGCGTAGTTCTTTTAGACTTCTTTTATTACTTTAGAATTAAAAAGAACCACGTAATATAATACTGTTGCACCAATCTGAGACTAAGAACAAATCAGCAAGAAAACAAAAGAAAAAATAGAAGTTAATCCAAAGTACCGCGCAACCTCAACGGTACAGGATTAATACGCAACCAAAGCTAAGCGCACGCTCCTTTTCTTCAGCGCTTGAGCCAAATATACAAGGTGTATAAGCAAATGAGACAATGCAACATGACACGTATGAGCTATACATGAGAAGGGTAGGATTCCCTGTGTTTCTCAACTCCCCCCTCGAGTAAAGTGTCATATGCACCAACCAACACGGAAGTAGGTACTTGTAGTACCACATGAGTCACGGTTGCTTTGCAACCGTCCTGTTGGAAACAACTATGTGACATATTCTCGAACTTGTAGCTGACAGAGGGCCTCAGGCCATTGAGCCGGTGGCAAGATCTTTGTAAGAGGATTCGCCCGCTGATCCTGCGCGTTGCAGTAAGTCAAGCTGATCTGCTGTTCCTCCTCAGTCATGACAGATGAGACCGAAGCTACATTAACTCGATGTACGCGTCCACAGTGACGCAGCTTTACGCTGTATTGATTTCCAACTATTTTTATCACTGCTTGATTGTCCTGCTGGAAGGGAGGTAACGCAGCATATCCTGAATCTGCAGAACTTCTCCAAAGGGTGCTGAGCTCATGGCGATAAGCTCTGCTTCAGAGGTTGAACGAGCAATGCTAGATTGCTTCTTGCTTTGCCAGTAAACTGGCCACTTGGCATCTCCCGTCACGAGGCAAGTCACAACGCCAGCGGTAGACTTTGCAGACCACGGACAACTTGCAAAGTCGGCGTCTGTGTAGACATGTATCTCTGGCTTGCAGTTATATTGCACAGATGCTACAGTTACAAACTCCGATGTATAATGCAAGTATGAAATGACTCTCAACAACTGCCGGTCGTCCCCTCTCGACCATCTGGACACATTCGAGGCCAGTCGCCCAATGATGAAACTCAAGTCCGGTCTCGAAAGACGGGAAAGCCACAGCAAGCGCATCAGCACCTTAGATGCTTGACTGTGAAGGCTTCCTTGTTCTTCTGCTTCTTGATCAGTCATCGAACTTTCAGGCAAAGCGGGTGATGACACTCGCTTCAGAGATGTTGCCTCAATTCCACAAAGGCCACAATAGATCTCAACAATGCCGGTGGCATACGATCGCATGTCAAGATCTAGAGTTGCTCCATTTTGGGTCTTGTTGAGGCGGTGCCGACGCCCGAGTATCCTGATCCCATCAGAAGAAAGGTACACTTCAGGTTCAATTTTTATCATTGTGCAAAGCTCTCTCCAAAATTCTTCATGCAAGGATGTCTCGCCACTGACTGTGAGGTCATCAACATAGATGTTAAGCAGCAAGTGTTTGTTACCCTTGCGTGGGATGATGAAGTTTGAAGGGAACCCCTCAAGCTCTGCGGCATTCAACGCTTTGAGACGACTGCTTAAGTACTCCTGCCAAAGCTTTCCTGCAAGAGGATGACCGTAAAGACTTTTCATGAGACGAACACACAACTTAGCGCCGCGAGGATAAACATCAAACCAGGCTGGTAACCAAAGTTCCTCTCCTATGATGATCCATGTCTCTTCTTCCAAGGTGCTTGAAGGAATGCTTGAATTGCATCTCCACAACTTGCGGAATGGAATGCCCCATTAGCATACCATAGAACAACGTGATGTTCAATGCAGTCAGCCCTGTCGGAGACGTGGCGGTGTCTTCAAAGAGTACTAATTGATCGCTCTGGTCTTTGGTCAGATCACCCCTGTACACTATTCGCCCCTTATACTTCCATTGGTCCATGGAACATTCCCAATACTTGATGCCACACAGTGCGAGAAGGGATGCTATCTTCACCTCAACACCTGTCGCCTTCGCCTGCGCTTTCAAGTTGTTCAACGTGGTGACGCTGCTGTCGTCCCAAGTGCCGTTCGTTCTGAGGCCTGCGGCTTCATCTTGAACTGCCTTGAGTCCACGTTCATCCTTTGTCCATTCTGCTCGAGACAAGTTCTTTGTCACACATGCATGATTGGCGACGGACACGTTGGGAATGTGATGATATGCCTGTTTGGGAAACCAACTTTCGAGGATGGCCGTGGCAAACTGTGTGGTGTAAAACCCTGTTTGAGTGGTTTGATTCCCTTCTGCTATCTCGTGTTGATGGTTTCCATCGCAACGAAACTGAGAGAAGATCTGGATCAGCCGCTCATCACAAGTTGACACACACCAAGATTTCTTGATTGGCAATTCCTTTCCATGTACTCCTAACATACACCCATGAAAATAGACTCTTCTGAAACAATGTTCACGTTCAAACTTTTGGACTTCCTTTAAGTCCCACCAAGCCAAGTCAGCTGGCCATTCGAGTGCTACCCTACCCCCAGTTTCAAGGATCTTTCTTGCAAAACGTTTGGCCTGTTTGAACATTTTCATGGATTTCTTTCTTCTTTCTTGAAGCTTTCTTTCAAAGGCTTCGCCATACCGGTAAATGTTCATGCGCTGCCATGGTGTGTAGTCAGTGCACGGCAAGCTGATCCAACCATCAGCCCCTGGGCGCAAATCAACCTGTTGAAGCAATTGACCAACTTGTTTGGGATCTACGAGATTGATGGTGTCTCTAGACAGTCTTATGCACTCAACTCCAATGGCAGCACTTACATGTCCTAGAGCAGAATCACTTGAGCATCGGTATCCAAAGACGGTGTTGCGACCAGCCAAAAAACTCATCCTACGGAATCTCCGCCTGTTGACATTGCTCTGAAGAAACTCCTCATCGATAACGTTGTTGGTTCTTGCAGCTAGACCAGCAAGTTCTTTGTACTCTTCTCCTGGCTTTATGCCTGCCGAAAACAATGCTGGGTCAACTTCCGGTTCTTCTGGCACAATACCTGCAGAACTCGACGCTGGGGCTGCTTCATCAGCCGCGATGGTTGGAGTCAACGGAGCAAAGGCTGGCGTCTCAGGGACGGGCGCAGGAGTCTTTGGCTCTGCTTCCTTTGGTGCGGGAGAATTGGGAATCTTCTCTGCTCGAGCCAGCCCGTTGAACCGTGCACTGCATATGGGGGTGTGTCTGCTATTCGGCGCTTCAAACCTGCGTGCACGACAACCCTCTGTTGCGCCAAAGCGAATGATGCGGTCGAGAGTAATGTATTCACTACGCTTCGCGGTTGTTTCAATTGAAACACTTCTGAATGGGACATCTAGTGGGGCGATGTCAGCCAACGCTGCGTCAGTGAAGGTAGCCAGTGCTGTGTCTGCTGCTTGTTTCAACGGCAGGACTGGATCCTTCTCCTCAACATAGAGTTCTTCCATGGGGACTGCAATAGCTTTTGCATAGGTGGTATCCTTGTTCTTTACCTTTGCGTAGTCTATTACATAATATACACCTTTGAACGAGTTTGGACCTGCATCATATCGATACCCACAGAACAAACCAGGTTTTGTAGAAGCATCGAACTTTCCTCGCTGCAACGGATCCACACGATAATGCGCTAGCTGTCCAAGCAGCAACTTCCGACCAGAAAACTCTGCACCTGTGGCTAAGAAGTGCCTCGTCTGATCTTTACCTGCAGGCTTGTGCATGGTAGTGATGATCGCGGCAGCATATTCAACAGAGTGAGTCCACAAACCAGGTATTATGTCAAATCCTGCTTGAAGGTGGCACGCACGAGCGATCTCTTCGATGGTCCTTATGTCTCTCTCTAAGACGGAATTATGGGGGAACCTGTTTTCAAGTGAACCACAAAAACACATCCAAGTTGCTTGCATGCGGCTCTTGTCTCCGGTGCCTGATCTGACTTCACCATCATAGAGGGCTGATCATACGAAGGTCCCAGGAAAGAAAGGATGTTGCCGACAACAGTTGGGGTATCTCTCCTAGCTAGGGAAAAGCTCTTAGCCAACCACTATGTTCATCCCGTATGACCTGGACTACATGTTCTTTACCCGAACCGAGCTTCTGAACTACAATGAAGTCCATAGCGATTCTCTGTCCAAAGTGGGTCACTGGTTCTAGTGCTCCTCGGTCTGTCAAGGGATCACGACGCAGTTTTCTTACAGACTTTCTGTACATTCTTGAACGTTGACATATGGGACACGTTGGATTCTTCGGTAAGTGACACATTCGGTGTTCTAGTGACTGAGCTTCTATCGCCAATCTTCTGTAGAGATTCACCGGCTCTTCTGCGTCGTCCTCTGAAGCTGCATCGGAAGCAATCACGTCGTCCTCAATCTCCCTCGCAGGACCTGGCGCATCAGCATCGGCCGGGCTACCAGCAGCTAGAGCATAGGATGAAGTTGCTGTGAACGTTTCAGAAAAGATTGGTACACCATCTTCCACACGTGTTGCACTGATGATGGATGATGCATCTGCTGTCACTTGAACCGAGTCTGGATTGGGACCAAAGAATGGTTGGCTGCCAGGCATCCAAATGAATGGTCGCCTTTCTTCCTCCACTATCCGACCCAAGGACCTGACAAGAGGACAGTCATCCATGACCTGAAACGAGGCTTTGCCAAACGTTGAACCCGGCATCTCAATACAGGCGTCACTAACATATGTCCCGTTTCCTGATTGGGTTGCAGGACTGAGTACAGTTCTGTACAAAGGACATGGGAACCCCTTGCTTTAGAAATGCACGCTCGGACGCTAAGTCTCGACCTGCTCCTGAGTCTGCAATCCACTCCAACATGTACAAATCAGACATCTTTGCACTCAATGCGACACTACTGTCATGTGACACGACTGCAGGGGACGCCCACAGAGCCGCACAGGGTGCAGACAACTGTGATTGACCAACGTAAACAAGGACGCCAATGCCATGAATGGTCTTGCGAATGCCCGAAGTGATGCTTGCACCATCTCCCACCCGAAACCACTCAAGGCATGAGTTTGTGAGGCCGATGACTCTGCTGAGGCTCTCGACACCCCTTGTCCAGCTGAGGTCACCGCAACTGTGGCCTTGGCACTACTGGTGGCAGCGGTAGCCTTTGGCTTTGCTGCCGGCTTTGCCTTTGGGTCATGGAAGAAAGGACAGTTCTCACCCCTACTGCGTGTTCCATTTGGATAGAACAAACACGGCACTGAGGAGCGATCCTGGGTCGCTGTCGCCTCAGCTTTAGGCTTTGCCTTTGGTTTTGAGGTGGAAACTTGTGACTTCGGCGTGGCAGCCTTTGGCTGCTGCTTCGCCTCCTTTGGAGTCAGCCTTCGCCTTTGGCTTTGGCTTCGCGGGACCTGGTAATGCCGCTTGTACCCTTGTCATCCGTGTCAACAGCAACATTAGCTTTCAGATCCTTACCCTTACCGTCTCCCTTTGGTCGATCTTGTTTGGGTTTGGTCAAAGAAAGCGCACGTCTGACCGATTCTTCGTTTGCATCTTTACGCATTTCTAGGACTACCCGTTGCAACTTATCATACAACCAATCCCAAGTCTTGACATGAGATCCCTCCCGCGCATCTTTGATGCGATCGATGAAGCGTCAGGGCTTCAGCCTACTGAATAACCATGTGAAATTTGTCATCTCACTCGGCTGATGTGAAGGAGGAATGGAATTCAACACCAGTTCAATTCTTTCGATGAACTTTGAGAGCCCCTCTTGGGTGTATGAATCCAATGACAACTCCAACAACGACTGTTGTGTCAGATTGGCCCCACGGTTGAGATCTAGTTGAAACCGTTTTGCAATCATCTGACGCATGAACCTCCCTTTGGGGGATACCCTAAACTGCTGACATTGCTCACAGTATGCTTGGAACGGAACGCCCAAGTCACCTTTGAGATGTTTCGGTTCAGCAAGGACCGCGGCGATGTATGCTTCCAGTCGTGGCAAAGCTATACAAGCGCTTGCATTGAGATCAGCAGTCGGGTCTAGAGCTTCCAAGATCCAACCTAGGATTATGTCCTGTCCTGTCACGTCAATCGAACACAGCTTCGTGATGACCCCATTCTTCCATCCGCGATATGCACCAGCATCTTGCGGCAGACTGTCTATCTTGATCGATTGAAGGGCTTTATACCTATACACCGATTCTTCTGCGAGGACATCTGCTGATCCAACCCCAACACTGTGCCACTCCCTCTGGGAGTGGGGTGAACTGCCCCCCTGCGACCCGCCACCACCAGGACCTCTGCCCGGAGGACCGGGTGGCCCCCCTGACGAAGAGCTTGACGAGCCGCTGCTTCCTTGCGGAATGGATGTGGCGGTTTCTGACCATTTGAAGGGAGCTGGATTTGGTGGCGGGACTTGGGCCTTCTGGGAACCTCGTCGGTGAATTGTTTGGATGGGGATGACCCGAGGATAACCTGCACAAGCTGACAATGCGTCATATGGCGGCGTGGCTATTGGAACTATCATAGGTGGTTGAACCGGTTTGGTCTGAGTCTGTCTGATCTCTTGACGCAATGATTCAATCACACTCATCAACTCCTTTTGATTGACCGTGCCATTTTGGTCTTCCGCTGGAGTTGGGGTTGAAACTGAGTGTCTTAGCATGGTCACCTCCCTTTGCAATGCGGCGACCTGAGCAAGCGTCTCTTGATGTTCAACCCTTTGAGTTTCCAGAGGCCTATGTTGCGACTCCACCATTGCCATCAATTGCTGAATTTCAATTGCTGAATTTTGGCATCTGCTTCATGCAGCTGGGTCTGAGCGTGAAGCTGCACCTGATTGGCAATGTCTTGAGCTCGGTTGAGCTCAGCCCTGTGTTGCGTACTCATGTCCCGGATCACCTGATTGGCCCTATCCTCAACAGATGCAGCCTGCGACTGTGCCTGATGGATGGCGATCTCGGCGTCTTTCTGGGTCTCCTGAACAACATGGGCTGCTTGCGACTGGATTTCATGGACATACTGCTGCGCATGTGATTGTGTATCATGAACCACCTGCTCGGCTTGCCTTTGTGTTTCACGGACTATTGAATGAGCTTGGGAGTCTACGGACTGAACATGCTCTATCACTCTTTGAGGACACTAAGAGTCCTTTGGTCATAGTACTGCTGTTGGACATTCTGGACGTTGACCGACGTCGATGGTTGCCCATTCATGTCAGCATCAACTGACACTGGAGCAATGGACCCGACTCCCCGACGCGAGACCTGTGCAAGAGGCAATGATGCTTCACTACGCGCACTTGGCCCTTGAGATGATTGTCTTTCCACCGGCAACCTGGTTTCCCTTTGTTTCTACGAGACCCGACAGGTGTGAGCGCCAACGGATTTGGTCTTTGAGCTAATGGTGCAAACTTGGAGGGTCCAGAACTAGAGGACCGGCTGGTCTTACTAGAGTTCTTGCTACTGGATGCCTTTCGCACTTGCAAAGCCCTCCCATGAGTCACCTCAGGTGATGTACTAGAAATCTGCAGTGATGTCTCTTCTGACCCTTTCCCCGAATCATTTATGATTTCGGAAATCATTGGCATGTCTGAAGGCGGAACTCACGAGCAAAATGCTCTCACCCGCAACGGATGGGTTACCTGCAAACAAACACTGGATGCTGTTTCCCTCGTTGGATCTATGACTCAGTTAGCTGCAAAGATGCAGACAACACCGGGACTTTTATAGCCGCACGAATTGGGCTCTTTGGCCTATCAGTCGAGCACTTGAGCTATGCGACAACACTCGAATCAAACTACGGCCCAGCTTGAGCGTCCAACCAAGCCACGTAGTCCAATGCTTCCAAGATGTCAATCCTCCGCTGTCGATTGTGGGTCCGAATACCGACTGGAACAATCCGCTGAGAATCGCGCACCTCTGTCAGCACTTCCCAACTGTCGTCAACGTGGTAGACTCGACCCGTGTTCAAGCACCTGTCACTATAGTCAGCCGTTCAAGAACACGCAACTTGCCGCGATGCCCGATCCTGTCGTCTGAAATGACCACGTACTCAAACTGAGGCAATGCCACAAAAGCTCTCCGCACGTTTTGTCTGGCGTCTTCCGCGTGGCAATAGGACAACGCGAGCAATGTAGCACCTTGAGCTGCCGTTGTAAGCCCGTCCAAGACACGCTGATCTGCCCACTGAGGGTAAGTCGCAAACTTTGATGCCTGGACAAATTGCACCTGTCAAGCACTTGATGGTAATCTATTGAGATGAACTGAATCAACTGACCCTGTTGATCGTAGATTTCTGCGCCAATCCGCAAGATCGTTGGATCCCACAATTCGACCGTCTGCTCAACCCTCGCAGCGATGCGAGGCGTCTTTGGCGCAGAAGGCGCAGCACGACTCGGAGCGATCGGAGGCGCCTTTGGTGGAAGATATGCAGCTCGACTCGAAGGGATCACAACTGGACGTGCCTTTGACGGTGGACGTACACGGTCACTCGAATGAACAGCAATCGGACGCGCCTTCAGTGGCGGACGCGCAGGTTCGCTCGGAGCAGCCGCCGCTTCTTCCGGTGAAGATTCGTCCGAAGATATCGCAAGAGTCTCAACCTCAGACCTGCTGTCAACTGAAACTGTATCGTCAGCTGCACTGAGCCTAGAAAGCACAATCGTCTTGCTCTCCGGCCAACCCCACTCCAAAAACTGCAATCGCTCCCGAACCTGAACTGCCCTGCGCTCGAACTGTCGCCTTCCAGGTGCCCTCGGATCAAGAAATGCAAGAAGACGGCCGATATACTCGAGGAGGATCTCAAGAAGATGACGATGAATCGCTCTCGTCCTCTTCCTCGCCTGCAGACCTCCTCGACGCCTCCTCTGATCCCGCTGATGAGCCTGCAGGACCCCTTCCAACCGCCTATGCAGAGGCGTCCGAGACCTTCTCCTCGGCGGCGGAGGCGCTGGCGGCTGTCGCATGCACCGAACCAGGTGATGCGAGCACTCTTGATGGGCACTTGGACCAAAACTTCGGAAATTCAAGTTGTTTCACACTTATCCAGGATCACTTATCTATTGCTTTGCAAGGAACAAGGATCTTGGCAAAATGCCACACTGGAAACAATGAGAAGTCTTACGAGTAGGCAAAGGCTCAACAAAGAATGCGATCACTCCCCTACTCTTCCTTTATGGATGGATAGTTTATCTGGACTCTTGGGGCTGCAAAGGATGCAAACAACCAAGACGGCCCCGAATGTCTCCTCTGCGGATACTTCGAAGCTTGCTGCACACTTGGAGGCCTATGCACGGACACGCAAATCGAAATGTGTACTGGCAGTTGGGCACCCAAGAAAATATGGAATGAAGCTAAACCTGGGCTCAATCAAGTGTAGCTCTCGAGATACGTACGAGTGAGGCTGTTAACCAGTTAATCCAAAGTACCGCACAACCTCAACGGTACAGGATTAATATGCAACCAAAGCTAAGCGCACGCTCCTTTTCTTCAGCGCTTGAGCCAAATATACACGGTGCATAAGCAAAATGAGACAATGCAACATGACACGTATGAGCTATACATGAGAAGGGTAGGATTCCCTGTGATTTCTTAACTATAAAGAACTGAAACCAAACTTCCCAAAAAAATCGTTGTTTTGTTGCTGCTCTTGGTTTTTTTACCTTTTTTGTTTTTTAAGCTGTTGGCCAAGAAAGGCTAAAAGTAGAAGGTTTTTGGTACGTTTAAATATATATACATACATATATGTTATTATATAAAAATCCTCAATAACAGCTCTAAACACTTTTATGAAAACGCATTTGTAGTCGTCAGCTAATGAGGAGCACTGATTTCTGATAGGGTCAAAATATAGCTTTGGATGGGCAGGCCCACATGTACATATACATTCATGTTTGTACCACCACTTGTCGGCCAAAAGCCTCAACAACTGCATGACCAGAAAAGAGAAAACGGATAATAAAAAAGACTTACATACCCCAAGCACTGGATGTTCAGCGGCACAAGACCTCCATCACAACCAAGATGTCCAACTTTAGGAGAGAAAATGGCAGTGGCCCATGAATCCAAGCTGCGCAGCACAAGTGGCCAGCCACCGCGTTCCAGAAGCTTGGGTACTTGTGAATAGATCCACATCGCCAGCAAGTTGCCTCTGACCACTCCACGAAGTACTAGTCATGCCAGTACTTTATTGGGGAGCCATGAACTCGGACTGGTTTAAACTGTGCATGGGAGATGGGAGACAAGACTTTAGCCTTGAAGGACAAACCGCTCAATAGATGCCGCCCATCCCAAGTGTTGAACGAAAAGCAGGAGAAAGGGAGGCCAAGCGAGGAGCTCAACGAGCTGCCGATGACTCAATGATCTTGGTGCCCTCTTGGTCGGTTTTGCACCCAATGACGGATCTCAATCACTGTTCCAATCAACACATACCAGAATTCGAGGTCTAGCCCAGCCCGAGATGCACTGCTGGTTGACTAGTCGACTGAGAAGCATCGTTGTCGGTGCGTTTGGTGCAAGCGCTGCTGCATGCTGCAGCGATATTCGGAACCCTTCGGGATCCGCCTGGCACATCGTGAAGTCCCGCAAAGAGCCCTGCTCGTGGGCCACCCCACCTGACACTTGTGACTCGAGAAGATGCAGTTGGAAATCCAAAGTTGCTCTAGAAACAAACACGAGTTTGTTCAAGAATGCTGGCCAACCATTCATGCCAGAAACCCCATGCCTGATGTCTACTTGCACCACGAATCCAAATCGGCAAGTCTCTCTCTCTCTCTCTCTTCCTGTGGGTGAATTCACCAGTCACCAGTCAGTCATCACTTCTGGGCCAGTAGGAGTGTTGGACAAGCCAGTGGTTGCGAACGTCCTCCATTTCAGATGACCCTCTTGCACCTCCCAATGGAAGTCCGATCTTCCTTCAACCACAGCTGTTGGGTGTGTGGAAAATCATCGTTCTCTGAGGCAGCTCTTACTCGGTGACAGTCTGTGACACTCGACACTCTCCTGGCCTCATGATCCAGTCAGGTGGCACACACGACAAGGCTGGCGCACAACCTGCACGTCAAGTCAACTTCGAGCTTTCGATGCTTGTACAGGTTCCCATTAGCTCCGGTATTTACCCACTGAAGCATGTGAAGCACCTCTGTAATAGAGACCATACCGCCCGAAAACCGACCTGCCATTCACATGCCGCGTGTCGAACCTCCACTGATGGCAATCAATGCCGGCATTAGCAGCGTGGGCTTTGGCTGCTTGGACAACCTTCTGTGTTCTCAGCAGACATCGTCAAGATTTCAAGAATGTCGTTTCCACTGGGAAGAAGGCTCTTCCTTACCGCATGTGAATTTCGAGAAGTAGTCATAGTGTTACTCCCTACGGATCAATGACTCCGTTTTACTGCGTCGCATTTTCCACGAAACTTGTAAGAAAGGGTGACTATCAAAAGTTTTTGTTACTTAACAGTTTTTTATCGTATGCTTGAATGAAAGTTTTTTTGCGATATTAAACTCGTTGGTGTTGTATATATAAAGAGGTCTATCTCTAGTTGAAGGCAAAAGAGCTGGATGGTATCTACAAAGCGCTCATGCCTTTGGAGGAGCCTTGCTAATTCGGACCTAAATTAGTGAGCAGGTGCCAGCATACACGCTCACCTTTACCGTGACTCTACCGTGACTGTAGCGTGACTCTACCGTGACTCTAGTGTGACTCCCCCCTTGCTCGAAGTTTTGCTTAACAAAAACTTTAAAGAAACGAGTTTTGTATATAAAAAAAAACTGTGACTCTAGCGTGACTCTGCCCTGATGCGGTAAAAATTTACATGCGTGAAGCTCGCGATTGCCAAGAAGAGATTAGCACGCGTGGATATTTACAAAGCATGGCGCAGGGTAAAAAGGCTAGCTGTTGAACTGTTTTTTGCTGAAAAATGTGCTGCCAGGACTTATTTAAATCATATCATATTCTGTATTTTGTTAACGAACATGTCTTAAATAAAGTGTTTGAACGTCAAATAAAATGTGATGCCCTCACACTGCGTCACATTTCCTACATCCTAGGAAAACTGCGTCGTTGGATGTGTAGGGACTCATTCTTGGAGAAGGCCCTCATCTCAAACTCAAGTCTGTAGCACCGCCGAAGCAAAGTGCCAATTCAACAGTCGGCTACATGGTTTGTTTGCGACAGGAGACAAAAAGAATGCCATAGCCGAACAACTTTGGGCGACCAGCAGACTTGCCGCTTTGGCATTCCTTGGACCAAAGAGAACATGGGTCACTGATGGGTTGATTTCCAAGAAAAATGCACATTGACCAATGAGGTCAGCTCAGGACAACTCAACAAATGACAAACAAAGGCTGCATCTCACAACTCTGTTTCAAAAGCCCTCCTTCACGGGGTCCACAACTGCTAGATCTTGGTATTCATACTGATGGACAAGCATACACCACCAAACAACCTTAACTAAGCTCCACATATTCAGAACAATCGATGTGAATTGAATACAGCTGACAGAAATTTAGCAGCGTGTCATAGTGAGTCTGGGTAAAACTGCAGTGGCCAGCAAGATGGCTGGTGGTGCAGAGAGTGGGAAAGCACCACTTAAGGAGCCAATCGTAAGGTCGTTCATCTGGTAGACGTCCTGATCAGGTGTTGTCTTCGAGCGTCAGTCAAAAATGCAAACTCAGAAAGCCATGTTGGATGAAGGACAGCAACATTTTCCCAGCATGTTGACAATTGACAGGCTGTGTTAGTATATATATATATATATTGTGTGTGTGTGTGTTGCGTACGGATGTTACGCATGAATGCTGCATGAACATACTGTACTCCGTGCTTCAACGGCATTGAACTGTTTCCAAGACCATCTTCGAAGCCCTGGAGTCATGGAGGAACTGCGGGAGCAACGCCACGAAGTCGAAGGTGGGAGTGATCATTGTCGTGGAGCCCTCAGGAATGAGAGGTTCTGTCCCTTTCCCAGCTTGTGAAGACAAAGGTCAGTCCTCAACCAGGTCACAGCAATCTAGCAGCAGCAACTTCATGATCAAGGTGTCCAGAACCACTCGTGGAAAACGGTCAGATGGGGTGCTTCTATGAACTTCTATGTCTATGTATAGTCAGAACCCTGAATTCACTGAAGGACTAAAGGATGACTTTCACAAATGCAAAACATAACCGAAATACATACAGTAATTCCGGGTTCTGCAAACAAACCAGAGAGTCTTTGAGACCAGGTTCCGCATCTGGACCCAAAGTTTGGCTCCTTTAACGACCTCTGTGCTGTCTAAACCATGCAGCTCTCCTGACTACCACTCATACCTAGTTCTGAGGTGGCAATGTATTTCTGCAAGCCTACTTGGCACAACGGCCTTTTATGTCCAGCTACAGCTTATGCTATGGCGCTTGCCGTACCTTGAACGTGGACTAGTTCCACTCGGCCAAATGCCCAAGCCACGAAGAGAAGCCACAGCCGTGGCATTTGCGCCGCCAGCGCTAAGCTGCGGCCCACAGGTAGCACGGCAATTTTTCGTTGTGCTACGTCGTCAGCTGTGCCTTTTGGCCTTGGGAAGGGGAGGTGACGAGGTCGGAACAGAAAGAACGGACACTGAAGGGCTGAGGGAAGAAACAATTCGATAGCAGATTTGTGGAGAATGCTTCCAGGTGCGAGAGGGTATTGAAATCATGCAGCAATAATCCTCTGACATATATCTGAGAAAGGAAAGGATCAGGACAACAGCAAACCTGAAGTCACACCCTTCTGTCTTTCTTTGTGTTCTATCTCCATCTGTTCTGTCCTTCTTTTCTGGGCGCCCCTCCGTAAGGTAGTTCGCACTGTACCCCGCAGGATGAGCTGGAGAGCGAGCCCTACACTCGTTAGCGCTCCCAATGTTGCCTCGCTTTGGAACCGTTTGTCGATTCAAGGCGCTGTATCCAGCAATGAATGAATGCTAGGTTTCGGAAAAGTGCAGTGCAGCTAGGAATTCGAAAGAAAGAAAAGTGTCTGCTGCAGCTGTCAGCTGAGATTTTACATTTTCTTCCACAGAATCTGGCCAAAGAGATCCTCTGGGACAACCCTCTAAACCCAGATTAATGCAAACCACTTCTTGATGCTTTGTCAGTATCTGTGTGTGTGTGCGTCAAGATCGACAGAGCACCCCAACAATGTAACAAGGTGCTGCATCCACATACAGGATCATATTTGTACAAGATGGTACAAGCAACCCATGCGGTGTTCCAAAGAAAGGATCCGCCACATCATCACATTTCAAACATCTACAGTATCTCATCCAACCGCTTTGTGGATGATGCACTTTTTGGCAGCCCAAGGCGCATATGCCATAAGCAGCTTCCGCCAGCTCTTCACACGGCTCAACCTCGTGCCAGAGCAAGCTGGGTGGCCGTCAAACAGGGTTTCGAGTCTCGAGCCATCCAAACTGCCACTTGATACAAACATTGAAATGATAAACGCATGATACCCCCATTTGTGAAAATGCATCGGTTTGACTTTCAGCGGTGACTTTTTAGAGGAGGGAAGGGACAGGGGCATGGTGGGCAACTTTCAGTGCAGCGCCCCTTCGTTCACAACTTTAGACTCGCATCTAGACTTAGTTGCACTTCTCAGAATATGTGTGTATATATATATATATTTTTTTCTATATAACTCAACAATTTCTTCAAAGACTTGTCAGACTTGTATCCCGAGAGCGATAGGATATCGGTATCGTACCTGTTCGGAGAGCACTCCCAAAAAGGTCGAGGAGCAGCCAACCGCCAAAAACAGATCCACTCGAAGCACCCACCCGCATGGCCACCTGGCCAATGCTCAAGGCCTCACATAGCAGAGTCGAGGCAACAACGGGAGAGGGGGGGGAGGCCGGCAAGAGGTGCATTAAGTAGATAGCTACTAAGTAGCATTGCTAAGCGTTTGCAGGCAAGGGCTCAGGCTGAATCATTCGGTTCCCACATTTCTTGGAAAGCTTCTGCCAAACATGGCCTCAATGGCCTCCAGATCCTATGACCCCCACTGACCTCCCCACCTGTGCCAAGCCCGGACCGCTGAAGGCATTCCGCAAGGCCACCGCACAGGCAGTCCACACAGCTGCAGTGGCGGCCCTATGGAGCTGGTGGCGGTGATGCATATTCCATATTTGCAAACTTGGTCTCACCAACCTACCTTCACCCACTGTTCAGTCTTTCCACAAACAATGCCCAACTCCAACTTTCTAAAAACTATCTATCTCATCCTCATCGGTTGGAAGTCCAAAGTAAGTAAAGGAAAGGAAAGGAAAGGAAAGGAAAGGAAAGAGGTGACCGAGTTGAAATCCCACTAGTTTGCAGCGCCTCGAGACTGCAAAGGATGTTGTCAGTTTGGCACCTGCTGTAGGGCTTCTAGCCATGGCTGTGAAGCTGCCAAATAGAAGCCTCGGTAGGCAGTGTGCCACGGATAGAATGTGATGTGTTTCCCACGCAGATTGACTTTTCTGTTCATGTTGAGCATCGAACATATCCTTTTCTGGACTCTGCGCCCAGGTAATTAAAGGATTAGAGACAGCTTCTTCCGGCCAGTGGCAGCAAGATCGCCAACAAGGATTTGCCGCCGCCGATAGCATCCACAACAGGACCACCCAAAAGTTTTCCCAAGGCATATGCCAATTGTCCTGGAGAAGTTTTGGCGATGGCGCAAGAGCCCATCGGCATCCACCGGTTACCAAAATGTCTAAAAAGACCTCAAATGACCTCAAAGGTTTGGCAAGTGTTTCAGGCCTGTTCAACATCAGGGTCCAATTGTTGCCTCGTCAACCTTCCTACAAATCAGTTTTCCTTATCCGCAGTGAGTGGTAACCCGGCCTTTGGCATTCAACGCACCCACCTCCCTGATGGTCACCTCCATGGATTCATCACGCGTCAGGTCCAAGAGTGCCAAAGAGACCACAGAGCGAAAACCTGGAATCCAGTCGGCAAAGTGTGAGGCAAAGCAGCAAAACAACCCTGAAAACGAAAAAAAACTGTCCCCTGAACCCGTGGTTGGCCCCACCATTCACGCTGCAAAGCTGCAGAGAACAACGGGAATCAATAATCCATAGTGAACAAACAAAACGTGGAAAAATTGAACGTTTACAATGTCTGCGGCAAGATTTTGGGCAAATCCCAAGTACCGCTGACCCATGTGCCGCAGTCTGTGCAACTCAGGATAAACCACCGTGCGGGGCGCTGTCACTTGAAGTGCTGCTGTCGGCAGCCACCCGTTGACATAAACTGGCCCGACCGAGAATTTCACGTTCGATTCCCACACGTGAAGTTCCGAGGTGCTGAAAGCAAAACCTGCTGCGCTGCAAGTGCTTAACAACTCCAAATGGTCAAGGTTGGTGGCGGAATTCATGGCTACAACATGTCGGATAAACCGAAGACACTGCTGACTGCTGATGTGTACTGTGTACTTGTGAAAACTGAAAACGTAATTGCATTACCTGTGCACGCTTGCCCAAACTTGCACGACAAACCGTTTGCCACAAAAACAAAAACGTTGTCTGTTGGGCAAAACTTTGCTGCGTGGACATCCTCAGGGCAAGTTTCTAGGGTCCAAACTTTTTGGTTTCAATCGACCAACGGCACAGTCTCGATTTGTGATGCTCTAACCGACTCTTTGCAGGAGTGGCAAACCATCGTCATCAAGAAAACTGCATTGATCGGGAAGACCGTTTGCGGCCTGCGCCGGTTTCAATCATCCTTGCCGACTGTGGCCACATTAATTACACCAATCCAATGGGACTGCACAAAGTTGGCGCAATGGCAGAAGGGTGTTGAATCTCGATTGGCGCCATGTAGGCATGCCACCTTGATGCATTCTTGAAACATGCAAGCCCCATGAACTAAGTGAAACGCCGTTATCCTATGTCCTAGTTGCTATACAGATCTGTACTCTTTGTACCCATCCAGGACCGCCATTAGGGTGGCAGCCTGGGCACTGTCTAGCTACTCAGTGTTGCTGGACGATGTCATGTGGCATGTTCATGTCATTGGCAGGACCTGCACGTGGGTGCAAGCCTGAGCCGTGAGCACACCTAATGCAGGTCCTTGCGCAGCTCCTCGTAAAAATCGTCAGCCCACCCCTCACTATTTTTGCTTCGATTCGGTGGGAGGAAGTAACTCCACCTCGGGATGTCCAATTGACTGCATTTGTCAAAGGCACTAGATTCCGCATATGGCCCTCTCCAGGTAGTTCTGGCTTCTGGTTTGTGAAATGTGCAAAGTTGCGTACACCCTGCAAAGGCTCGTCGAGCCACATACAGCAAGGCTGGTGGGGCGTGTACCTTACGCAGCGACGTGCAGTTCAAAAAGCTCGTCCAATATGTCGCAGCTTGTTGGCAACACTGAGCCGCTCCAATTGCGAGGAGTGTGCAAAGGTGGACCCCAAAATCTCACTGATATCTGTTCGTGAGAGGTCTACTAATTGCAATCGGTTACAAAGCTCACAGGCAGCAGGTCCTATCCAAGTGAAGTCCGCTGGCAGGTGTGACGAGACGATCCTAGCCTCCAAGAAACAGCACTCAGGCAGGCATCGTGTCAAGTTTGCAGGATCATACTCAGTTTGCTCAAAGCAAATTTGCCGCAATGCACTGCATTTCTCAAAGGCCCGTGGACGAAATTGCGCCTGAGGAGCTAATTGATTAGCGGCATCGCCTTGAGCTCCTAACTGCACCAGGGAGCAGCATTCCTCGAACACACACATTCCAAAATGCTTGCACCCTGGGGCAAGGACGGTTCTGAGTACGTAACTTCTTCGAAATACACCATCTTGTAGGCAGACTACTGTGCTCGGCAGTTGAACCACTTGAAGCCGGAGACAACTTTGCCAGGCAGCCTCTCCTATGGTGTGTATACCTGCTTCCACTTGCACATGCCTGACATCTGAGATATGTGAAAATGCATGCGGCAAAACTCGGTCGATGCCATTGGATGGGACTCTGATTGCTTGACCCTGCTCTTCAGCTGCCCTTTGTGCTCGGCCTGGGCAATACACTGGCGAACAATCAGGAAAGCGATTGTTTTCTCGAAGAGTGACCCAAATAGGGTCAGCCAGGATTTTCCGGGTGTCCTTATGTACAAAGTCAAGCTCACATCCGAAGGTACTGCACTCTCCAATGTACGGGAGATTTTCAAGGACTGCATTCTCGAATTCATTGAGCCTATCAAACTCCTGTAGTTCGATTGACAGCTGGATTTCATCGCCAGCAAAAGTGGTCAGGATCAGATGCAGGACTAGCGATCGTTCTTCACTCACCTGCGAGCTGCCTTGTGACGAAATGTCTCCAAACATCACGAGGGTGCCCCGCCCGACTGTCTACTTGAGCCTTAACCGAGAGTCAACAAAGAACCAATCAGGGAGTGACTGTGTGAAGCTGACAATCATGAGGACAGTGACCAGGGACGGTTACATGGGAAACCGCCCTTGTATGCCTTGCCGCTATTGACGGGGTATGGCACTCACTGAACATGCAGCGTGTGAAGGCATGAGGGATAACAATATATTTATTCAAAATCATATCTTGATATATTCATTGACAATTGTTTCATTCTGTAATCTTCCTTTTCACCGCTTGATTAATGTTCGACTGGTCGGGGGAAAATCAAATTGGCAGGAGTGCTGGTCGAAGCTTGACCTGATGAACCGCGTCTTCCCCTGCTGTTCGAAGCTGGTCAAGCGTACAGGTTGGAAGGAAGACTTGGGTCGTCAATGAGAGATCGGGCGACAGGGAGAGGTAAGGATATATCACCCATGCACTCTGCTCCTAACATTTCGGCTGCCTCACGGTGCTGCCCTCGTGAAGGCAGGTCTGCTATGTTTGAAGGGCTTGGAACTCGTTCAAGCCAGATTGCACACGGAGAGTCTTCACCCAAAGCATGAAAGGCCGCGGTCAAGCGCAGCATGCTCGGAGAAGGGCTGCTTCCCTTTATTAGGGAGAACCTGGCAGCCTCGTTATCGATGAAGAATATGGCACATCTGCTGCGCAAGGTCTCTACAAAGGCATAT
Organism: Porites rus; assembly: GCA_964035705.1. Lineage (NCBI taxonomy): Eukaryota > Metazoa > Cnidaria > Anthozoa > Scleractinia > Poritidae > Porites > Porites rus. Next base: position 5,026 of record CAXIVM010001952.1, on the reverse strand, counting down.
CTAACGAGCAAGGTAGCGTAAGACTCGACTTGCGATACGCATTGCTTGTGGTCTGATCCTTCCAGCCAAGAGTTTAAGAGGGACTTAGGCACAACACCGTGATACACGAAAGCTGCTCCGGTCAACGGATCTAAAACCACGGCGCCCCAAGTTGCTCGACCATCTTCAAAAGCACCATCGGTGAAAACGATCACACTGGCTGACATGCTGGGTCTCGACCAAACACAAGGCTTCAACGACTTGAGTCACTTACAAGTGTACCTGCATAGGAGGGACAAATCCTGAGGCCTGAGTGATACCGGATTAGTCGACAGTTTGGCGAACGCCCATGCTGACATCCTGAGACCATGGCCCACAAAGAACCCAGTTGCATAGTTCAACACTCCGTGAATTGACATGGCTTCACTTCGGGTTATGGAACCTTTGTCGGCAACTGCTTCAAGTCGGCTCACCAGGAAAGAGATGCGCTCGGGCTTATTAGAAACAGTCAAATCACCCAGATGCAGTTTGGACAAGTCAAGTCTGGCCCCTAAAAGGTTGAAGGAGCTCTCAAACTCTCTACCTTTGTCTTCATCCCTAGCAAAACGCCAACCCAAGGCATCCAGCAAGAGAGAAACCGCTCGGGACGCATTAGCCGCCATCTGCTTCATTTCGAACAGGGCAAAGTCATCATAGAACACCCCTCCCCAGAGGCGCAAGCCATGTCTCATCAAGTGCAGAAGGCTGCGCGTTATCCGGTTAAATGAATAAACTGATGCAGTGCACCCAAATGGCATGCTCTGGGTAGTGAAGAAACGAGGCTTTGAAGTCACCGGGTCATGCACAAGCAAGACTGCTGGACCCAAACTGTCTGAGGCTATCGGCACTTGCTTGAAAGCTTTGCTAAGATCAAGACATCTTCCCCAAACAGAAAGATCACCAACCAAGGAGGGATGGATCATTCCTTCAAGAACCTGGCCATTCTTAAGTTCAACGGTCATGGGGCTCTTGGGATACAACAGGCCCCCCAAGGTCAAGGCTAGCGCCGCGTTGAAGTCAAGGTCATGCAAGGACAGCATCTCCAACACGGAATACGCAGAGTTGATCATGCTTTCCTTGGCATCATCTATCACCCTAGGTTTGGGCGTAGGGCCACTGCCTTGCAGAAGCACAAACCTCCTGGTCACCACCACATCATGGTCAATACCTAAAGAGGCACGAACTTCATCCAGCGACTCGAACGGCCCTTTCACAAAACCTTTCTCCTTTTCTTTCATAGTCTCATCCCACAAGGTTTGCCTTAGGTGTGGTTCATCCTGGTGGGGAACCTTGCCTATCAGGGATTGATTACGCCACGCAGCGGATTTGATCAGCAAATCTCGTGTGGTCTGGGCAGGAACTGACTTGTCAGCATACAAGGGTGACTTAGAGGGAGTTCACACCAACGACGTCCCCAGCATCAGCTCAAAAACCCCGTGGTCTTCGAAATCCAGGTCCTTCAAAAGCCGTGCCACACTAACAAAGATTTGCCCTTGAGAACTTCTCTAGCGTGGGGCGGAAGCCACGCATGAAATCTGGCCTCTTCGAATTTCAGTTCACTCTTCATTTGCGCCACCTTGGCAAGGAACTTGGCCCTGTGCAGCGCCACTACTGCAGGTCCATCCTTCAAGTTGCGAAAGAGCAAGGACACAAGGTCATCACCTAGGGGGCGCTGGCTTGCAGTGGGATGTTTGATCATCTTTGCCAATCTGACAAATTGATTCATGGTATGGTAGAAGCCCACCTTATATTTGACGTTCCCGCACTCAGCCCCCGTGAAATTGAACGTATCAAGAACCTTATGGGGACCCAAGTGATCCAGGGAAGGGACATCACGAATGCGATGGAACTGTGGAATCAGGGACTGGAAGCGTGGAGCTTGCTTGGAGCGCAAAGCTAAAGCTGCAGCACGGACAGACAAGGGGGGAGGCAGACTAAGCTTGAACTGCTACAGGATGCGACAATAGGCCGTACACAAGCCTAAGGGATACTCTGCTTCAAGAGACGTGTCAAACACCCATCCACTGGTACCTAATCGCGCCGCAAAGGGCGCGTGAGTGTGAGAGCGGGTGCACTCACGGGCCAGACGTTGGAGGCGGACACAATTGGTTTTGAAGCGGGTGGACTTGGGACGAGCGCCGCCGTGTTCACAGTTTTGAAAGTCCACATCAAGCAAGGCGTTGAACCAGGCACTGTACTGAGAGTCGGACCGTCGGCTGACTAACAAAGCTAAGATGGACCACAACCAAGCGCGAGCAGGGTTCTCAATGACGAAGTACCGACTTGTGCGATAGCAGAAATGCATGCGCTGCTCCACGAATTCATAGAGGGCATCAGCCTTCTCGACTTTCAACTGGTTAGCGGCGCTTAAATTAGGACGGCCTAGCAAGTGGTCGGCATCCCGCAAAACAGGTGGCTCAGGAGCCCCGCGTTTGCGCAAACCACGATTGACAGGCTTCTCCGGAGCACGGGACCCAGCGCCGCATGGTGGACCTAAGTGTTCAAAGACAAAGGTGGGATCCTGCAGGAGGTGAGTCAAGGCTGCCTGACCAGACCTGTCAGTCAAGTCTAAGAACAACAAAGGATACTTTGGAGTGTGCTCATTGCGATCATGGTTCACTGCGAGAACATTGTATTCCAAGTAGATAGAGAACAATAAGGCATTTCGTCTTGACAAACAACGTACAAACCAAGCATACTGCACTCCAGGTGGAAACCTGAGTTCCTGCCTGGCGCAGTGTGCAACGCGTGCAGAACTGCCTGAATGGACGAAGCTGCGCTGCTGTGGACGCATGAACACAGGAAGCGTTGAGCATAACATGGCTCACCCTAACCATTGCATTGCTTACACCTCCTGGAGTTGACGATGCGTAGAGCGTGCCGTTGTTGGCCACAAGATCCTGGTATGAACACAGGAAGCGTTAAGCATGACATGGCTCACCCTAACCATTGCGTTACTTACACTTCCTGGAATTGACGATGCGTAGAGCGTGCCGTTCTTTGGGCTGAACCTGAGAAATGCTCCTCCTGGTTGTTTCAATTGGAGCACCACACTCTGTATATTCATCAATGCATTCTGTGGGTTTTGGATGGTTACATCATGACACGGACTAATCAGGATTTTGTGGCCAGGCATGCGAGTGTTGAGTGTGCGCCCTCATGTCAAAGGCCCTTGAGGCCATTCATTCGCCGCCGGTGGGCCCCAAGCCCGTCGCGTCAAAATTTTTACTTGGCCCTTCCGCACGAAGTTAAGATTGCCAGATACGCCAAGAGGGCTCATCCTTGTCTGTCCTTGTTTGCGCTTAACAAGATTCGGCAGTTCTTTCGAACTAACCTTTTGCACAAGCGTTCGTCTACGGTAGCCTTCTCTCCAAGAGCAAGTATCAGATCTTAACTTTTTGTCTCTGTTCTGGTTTTCTGTTATTGCGCAAATTCAGGATGTGCAAGTAGTACAAAGCTTAGGCTAGGGGCGCTATGTCATGCTTGTCACTCCCTGTATTCCAAGTAGACAGAGAGCAATAAGGCACTTCGTCTTGACAAACAAAGTACAAACCAAGCATACTGCACTCCAGGTGGGAACCTTAGTTCTTGCCTGGCGCGGTGTGCAACGTGTGCAGATCTGCCTGAATGGACGAAGCTGCGCTGCTGTGGACGCATGTATTAGTCCGTGTCATGATGTAACCATCCAAAACCCACAGATTGCATTGGTAAATATAAAGAGTGTGGTGCTCCAATTGAGACAACCAGGAGGAGCACTTCTCAGTTTCAGCCCAATGAACTGCACGCTCTACGCATCGTCACCTCCAGGAGGTGTAAGTAATGCAATGGTTAGGGAGAGCCATGTCACGCTTAACGCTTCCTGTGTTCATACCAGGATTTTGTGGCCAGGCATGCGAGTGTTGAGAGTGCGCCCTCATGTCAAAGGCCCTTGAGGCCATTCATTCGCCGCCGGTGGGCTCCAAGCCCGTCGCGTCAAAGTCTTTACTTGGCCCTTCCGCACGAAGTTAGGTTTGCCAGATACGCCAAGAGGGCTCATCCTTGTCTGTCCTTGTTTGTGCTTAACAAGATTCGGCAGTTCTTTCGAACTAGCCTTTCGCACAAGGGTTCGTCTAAGGTAGTCTTCTCTCCAAGAGCACGTATCAGATCTTAACCTTTTGTCTCTGTTCTGGTTTTATGTTATTGCGCAAATTCAGGATGTGCAAGTAGCACAAAGCTTAGGCTAGGGGGGCGATGTCATGCTTGTCACTCCCTGTATTCCAAGTAGATAGAGAACAATAAGGCATTTCGTCTTGACAAACAACGTACAAACCAAGCATACTGCACTCCAGGTGGGAACCTGAGTTCCTGCCTGGCGCAGTGTGCAACGCGTGCAGATCTGCCTGAATGGACGAAGCTGCGCTGCTGTGGACGCATGTATTAGTCCGTGTCACGATGTAACCATCCAAAACCCACCGAATGCATTGATAAATATACAGAGTGTGGTGCTCCAATTGAGACAACCAGGAGGAGCATTTCTCAGGTTCAGCCCAAAGAACTGCACGCTCTACGCATCGTCAATTCCAGGAAGTGCAAGTAATGCAATGGTCAGGGTGAGCCATGTCATGCTTAACGCTCAGTTGTCTTTAGGCGATTGGCACCCAGGGGAGAACCTTAGTTCCTCGTCTGTGGGAGTCAGCCAATCCTGTACAAAGAACCACGCTAGGGTAGACCGTTTTTGTTTCACCTGTTTCACACGGGCCTTGCATGTAACAGGATGGTGTCTCTCTGAGGGCACCTGTTCATGGATGATTCACCCCTACTTGGCATTTGGTAGAGAGCCAGGGGGGTGCAATAATGACCTCCCTTGTGGGAGGGAACGCAGCACCTTTCGTCAGCAGGCCTTTTTGTTCGCTTTGCCTCCACCGCCAGACTCGAGATCTGCCTCTCACTTCTTTTTTGCACGAGTGGAGGCGCTGTGTGTGCAGGTTTTGCGCAAGTCACCTTAGTCGAGTTAAGAGCGAGTTACAAG
>CAXIVM010001951.1:0-17000 GCA_964035705.1 Porites rus | reverse complement strand
GCTGGAGTTGAAGCTAGGTGGTTGGAGGCTCTTGAACCGGAGTAGATTGTTCGGGTTCTTCATCAGCTCCAGAAGTTCCTCCAGAGCACTCTGAATCTTTTCCCCAGCAATAGGGTCTTGTTGGGCAAAATCTGCAACTTCCTCTGGGTCGGATCCCACTGGAGAAAGGGCCAGGTCCCGTCCTGGATCAAGATGGACTGTTGAATGCCTTTGGCCCAGATTGGATCCTGGCTTCCCTTGGCCTGGAGTTTGGTGAAGCGCTCCAAGATCTCCTGCAGCACCACCTGCCCCAGCACCACTCGTAGCGGCTGTGTCTGAGGGCCCTTCTGTCTGCTGCTGAGGTCATGACGCCCCACATGCGTCGACTGACTGGTGCGGTGAAGGAAACCAACAAACAAAAAAATCTTGTCTTTCTCTTGTCCTGCTGTTGTCCTCTGGCTGCGCTGACCAGCCCTGTGTCCTCCTCTTGGCAGCGCGCTCCGGGACTGTGTGCTCTGGAACGCACAGCAGCGCGCTCCGCACCCAGGTGCGCTCTGAGAACGATGTTCTAGTCTAGACTGTTTAAAGGCTTCTTTTGGGCGAGGCGGGTGTTCGCGTTCTAGGCGCGCTCTGTGGAAAATGCTGGGTGCGCAATCTTGTCATCCTCTTGTCCTCCTGTTGTCCTCTTTTCTTGTCCTCTTTTCTTGTCCTCTTTTCTTTTCCTTTTCTTGTCCTCCTGTTGTCCTTCTTTTGTTCCCCTCTTGTCCTCCTCTTGTCCTCCTCTTGTCCTCCTCTTGTCTCTTCTTGTCATTCTCTTGTCCTCCTCTTGTCCTCCTCTTGCCCTTCTCTCGTCCTCCTCTTGTTGTTGTTGTTGTTGCTGCTGGCCAAACCTGTGTCCTCCTCTTGTCCTCCGTTGTCCTCTTGTCCTCCTGTTGACCCCTTTTTACCCTTTTGCTGGTCTCCAGATGGCACCATGGCAACATGAAGGCGCGCCACCACCAAGCGCAATCAAAAGGTCCAATGCGAGAAAACAATTGCGCAATCGCAAGCCTTGTGTGGCGCTTAGCGGCTTCTCTCGGTGTGTTCGTGTTGTTTTCTTTCCCTCATCCTTTTGTCCTTGTTGTCCTCCTCGTGTCCTCCTCTGGTCTTTCTGTTGCCCTGCTGCTGTCCCACTGTTTACGTTGCTTTCCGAGTCTGCGGCCGCCCACAACAACAATTCTTGCCGACTGAGCTGTTTGGGGTTTATACTGGTTTAATCTTGGCTGTTCTAATGGATTCACTCTCCGGCCCGAAGACATCTAAGATTCTAGAGTGTGGCAAAGCTCGAGCAGGGTGTATGCATAGTCGTTTCCACTTGACTCTGAATATGTCCTCAAGCGATACAAGTGAAATGCAGTTTACATCAGATGGCATCCATCATTGACACTTGCCGTGATCCAACTGCCGCTAGAAACAGGCTGCAACTTGTGCCCGCCAGTCAACCTGAGCGAGCTGTCCTAGCTGAATTCATCTCAATCAATTGAGTTACCACTGAGGTGAACTGAGAAGGAAGAACCTATCACTGCACTTCATTAACGATCATTTGTACCACATCGCTTAGCAGCCTCAGCATGTGCAGGCCATCAGCTGTTTCACCAGCGGTAACACCAGCCAAATCACTGGCAGTGAGAGACGATTTGGCAAGTCGGCCAAAAGCCAATTCATGAGCCCCTTCACTACGCAAAAACGTTCACTGTTGACAACACTATATACATACATGTGACGAGTGGTAACCAGTGGCGGCTCGGGAACGGAATCTTTCACCAGTGGGGAGGATGCACTTCCTGCGATCAAGAAACATACTGCCTCACCAGCGATATGAATGTGTTTCAGCCTCAGAACTTTCTCACCAGCGGTGAGAGCTTTGCTTGGACTCACTGTTGGCGCTTTCGGTGCATTTTCAAACTTTCTGCTGTGTATTTGTGCATTTTCTTTTGCCTCAATTGCTCCACAGCGAGAGCGTTTGCAATTCCATTTTGTGCTTGGAACCCTCTGATATTTGCTTGCCGAACTGAACTGGATTTGGCACGGGCCGGGGCCACCAGTCGTGCATCGTGAGACCGGCATAGGAGATGATGAGATTGATGTGATTTGATGGTTCAGCTCGATGTCGGACTTGGTTGAATGGTCTGCGCGGTGCACCAATAGAGGCCCCTTAGTCGGACAACAGCAAAACCAACCCAGCGGCGAAAATGTGCCTTTCTTTACCCGATACGGGGACGATCACTCCCATTGCAATCCCTGCAGAAGTTGTGCAGGCTGCTTCAGATCCCATGCCTTTGCATCATTTCGATTGGATACCCTGTGTAATCACGAAAGCTAGCATCAGCTAGCTGGAGTTGTCCTTGCTTTAGCAAGTGAGGGGCTGGAATCCTCGAGATCGCCACATCACGTGAAAACTTCATATGCAGAGGCCCCCCCCCAGCGGGTTCAACTCCCCCCTGGGACGCCTCTGAGACGGATACCTCTTGGACACCTCTTATGGCATCCACTTTGGTTCAACTCCTCCGTGGAGGTTTTGGGATACGATGCAACAGATTCAACAGATTCACAAGCTAAGGTTGGCTGTGTCATTGCTGTTCGTGTGTCTTACATGTTCACAACGTTTTACCTCATGAGCGAGACCTTGTGAACCATCCCTCCAACAGCCCCATGCCTATGAAAAAAGATTTGCCTCTCACTCCGCTTGATGTCCCACCAGTCCTTTGTCACTGGACGGCGCTGTATGCTTCGCCTCCACTGACACGGATGCATCCCTGCTAGCTTTCGTCACCTACCCTCGGCCTCAAGTCGCTCATTGTGCCCCTATTCCGCCTCTACAGTACAGCGCTTTTACAGTCCCTTTGTGTGTGCATCCATTGTAGGTTCACTTTCCCAGCTGCCACTGCAAATGGGTGAGGGTGATGATTTGAAGCCGACGATCATACTGTGAAGAGTTGCCAGTCGTTGCGTGCGCCCTCCACTTGCAGATGGCAAGCATTAGTATCAGGGTAGAATTATCAGAACACATTGTGAAACATGGCATTCGCAGATATTTATTCGGCTTCGGTGATTCAGTAGACCCTCGTTGGGGAAGTAGGATGTGAGGAGACATCGTCAGTTCCAGTTTATCCCAGACAATCTGTACGTTCTTGGACCTAGGAGGCCAAATGTAGCCTAGCCTTCCAAGCCAACAAGAAGAAGAAGAAGAAGACAAGTACTTGTGAAGCACTTCAACCCATTGAGCTTTGCAATCTGACAGGCTGCACAGTCATCAGCAGAAGAGGAAGACAAAAAACAACTTGAAGACTTCAAGAGGCAGCAAACTTTTGCATAGTGTCAAAAACTCCGAAGCTTTGTGTGCTCTTTTTCTGAGCAGGGAAGAATCCAGGCTGCTTGGACTCGTTGATGAAATTGCTGAGGCTCACAGAAAGATAGTCCGATTCTTAGTTCTGGGTCCAATTGATCACCGGCACAAGCTTCTATGTTGAACCAAAAGGTCTACTATTGTGTTTTGATTTGGCTTACGACATGTGCAGCAAGGAGCCGAGTTTGATTGCGAAGCTGCGCAAAAAGGACGGAGTCCAACACAGTGACGTTCACACACTTGATGGTTTTCTTGAATCTCTCCTTGCAACTATATTGTAAAACAAACATAGTGGCTGTTTACATTATACTTCCATGCGGGAAAAAATGCAAGTAGCTCTCACTGCAGGTGGTGCAAGCTGAAGGAAAGCACCTGAGAGCTGGCCAAGTCGAATCTTTTTTGCCTGGCACTGAGAGCTCCATTTGTAGAGCTGTCAATCTTCATCACGTTTTCAGAAAGATAGAATTGAGGCGAGAGAAGCCTCAAACAGAGGCAATGGCGCGGCACCGCTGGATACCTTTTTCATCCACTTTATCGTTTTTTTCTCAGTGTAGTCTCCTAGTTGTTGTTCCGACGTGTTCACAGGGGGTGGTCGCTGTCCTGGACCGCTTGGAGTCAGACGTGGTTGCCAATCTTGGCACCGTCCGGAGCAAGGACTGGAGTGCATGTATGTTATGTTTCTGTCTATGTAAAGAATATTCATTTCTTTGCTCAAGGGTGAACGATGCTTCCCGGAGGAGACACAGCGTGCCCAGTCATTTCAACTCATTATTGAAGATAAGAAAGCAGAAGAGAAGGCCAAGACAAGAATTCTGTGCTAGCCTCATCCGGACTTGTTGAGCAAAGATTCGAGGCTTTGGAGGAGAGGAAACAAGCAAAAAGTGAAGCTATAGCTGAAGCAGCTGAACAGATTTCAAACAGTAATGAGGCTGAGAACTCATTGTACGCCCTGACTGCGGATGCAAGTGTGACTCGGCAGGTGATTTCCAACGCTGAAATCCAAGTTGAAGAAGATTCAGAGTCAAGCGCTTGGTGGAAGATTCAGCAATAGATACTCACATTTGACCGCCGAGTACTAGAGGCTCTTGGCTGATGTGAAAGCCAAATGTGAAAGGATGGAGAAGGTGTGGGTGCGGCCCGGCTGTTGTTCGCAAAGCTTAGTTTTGGTCGATCTATATAGAGAGTCATGTTGACATGTACCGCCATTCGCCATGATTGTACCAGGAATGGAATCAGCGTCAGAAGACCCGAGCTGAGGCTAGTGACCATGTGACAAGCCTTTCATTTGGGACTTGAATGAAGTGAATCAGCAGAAGAGTTTCGTGTTGACATGTGCGTTGATTGTCTGATTGTGCACAGGAAGAAGCAGCCATCAAGAAAACTGCTGAAATTTTGAAGAAAGCCTCTCTGGGACTGATACAGCTACAGGCTTGGCGCACATGACAAGGTCTATGTCTATGTTACAGAAATATAAACAGAACCGAGAGTCAAGACCAAGAGCATGTTGCCAACTTGACGCATTGTGATTCCTGAGAGCGGTGAGGACATTGAGCACAAGAGCTTCTTGCAGGCGAGGGGAGCTGGAAATGCTGGACTGTTTGTTTCCAAAATTATCTAGGAAGCCTGAGTCCTCCTGTGTCGTAGGTAGTAGCTACTTAAGCTAGTAAACCTACTTATTCCGGCCTACGCCTTTTCGGCCTTAAAAACAGAAATCAGGGAGTCCCAAAAGTGCGGTCGTAGAAAAATGTAGTGCTTTTGATCATGTAATTTGTCTCCGAACGATTTTGTGCAGTTATGCACCATCTGGCATGTGACCCTTGTTTCAGGTGGAAGAGTCTAGGAGCTCATTGCACAGGAAGAAGCTTGCTGATGAGTTGCTAAAAGTTGCTTGCCCTGCAAATGTTATGAATCATTTGTTGTTTTGCCACGCAAACAATTTCAGCAGTGCAGGTCGGCACCATTAGCGTTTCCGTTTCCATCAGTTTTCGGTATATAAGTTGATTGGGCAACTTGCGGTCCCAAGTCTGTCACGGCCGTTTGGCGGTGAAGGAGTGGGGGGTTCTTGTGCTGGCCATCATCAATCTAGCCAGTGGGGCTCAAAGTGCCCTCTGCAAACAAATCAATCAGTCTTCTCTAGGAACATCCAACCTCCGAGCAAAAGTGGTTCTCTGAAGAGGCTTCTGTACATAGGCCCGAGCAATGAACGCCTGAACCCTTTCTGGAAGAGCAACTGGCCAACCGCAGCTGCAAAGCGGACATCCTTCGTAAGTTGAGTCATGACAAAACCGCCAGAACCGTCAGGACTCCAGAAAGAATCCCAGGAAACACAGCCAAGTCCACCCTAAGGCATTCCCCTGCCCATTTCCTCTATGAAATGGGGGGGCCATATTAAAACGTCTTAGAACCGCCACCCCCTAGGGGGTCAAGACATCATTTTACTGTATAGAGAATTGTGTGTTTGTGTGTGCCACCTCTGTTTCTAAGAGTTTTCACCAGCAGGGGCCTGTGGCACTCTCGTCCTACCAAGCGCAACGAAGCTGAAGCTGTTACTCCAATTTACCTTAGCAGCCGGTGAGCCGATGTTCCAACAATCCTGTTTAGCGGACTCCTCGCCATGCCGTTTTGAGAGTCAAGGTCTTACTGCAGCATGGTCAAGTGCTAACGCATCCGTGATCCAGCTTCTGAACTTTTATACTCATTCAGTTGAGCTATGAGTCTAAGTGTGTGTGTAATTAAGAGTTTGATGTTGTTTTTGCTGTTACCCTTCAAGCACCATGATGTGGCATGAATGTGAGATGAGCAAAAAATAACATGTGATGTTGTTGCCAACATGTATGAAAACATGTGAAAACTAAAAGTAAAAGAGGAAGGACGAGGATAACTGTTGAATGCTTAGAGGAAGAACTGTGTGCCCGGCGTAGAATCACCTGGCACGATCAGGAAAAGCACGCCCAGCAGCACCCCCACCTGCCAGATTCGATCTTATGGTTTTCTCCTGGTTTCTTTATGTTTCTTCCCAGGCCTTTTCCAGCGCTCCCCAATCCCTCTATAAATGGTTGCCCTGACCTCTCCTCACCATTTTTTACATTTTCTTGACTTCTACCCCTTGCCACACCTTACCCACCTGCCAGAGCCACTCTTCCAGCGTTCCTGCAGTGTGCTTTCCAGCCCTGTTCCAGGGCCCTCCTAATGGATTAGTCAGTCTGGCCTGCCACTGAATACCTCTACAAAATGGGTGTCCTGACCTCTCCTCACGAAATTAAAGGTTTCTTGCCTTCTACCAGTAGGCAAATCATGGTTCGATCCCTGCTTTGTCATGTCAGAAATGTTTTTCCATCATCTGGCGTCCCCAGCATTTCCAGCCTTTTGGGGAACGAGTAAAAGCAGTAAACGAATCATGCTTAGAGGTGCTGGCAAATCATGATTCGATCCCTGCTTTTGGACAATGCATTATGTGATGACCATGTAAGAAATGCGTTTTCATCCTTTGGCATCACCAGCATTTCAAGCCCTGTTCCAGGGCCCTCCTAATGAACTCAACTATTTTTTAAAGTTTCTAGCCTTCTACCCCTTACCCACCTGCCAGAGCCACTCTTCCAGAAAGGTTGCTTGTCATCTATCCCGGTGTGCTTCCCAGCCCTGTTCCAGATCCCTCCTAATAAATCAGTCTGGCCCACCCAATACCTCTATAGAATGGGTATCCTGACCTCTTCTCATCAATTTTTTGGGTTTCTTGCCATCTACCCCCCACACCTTACCCACAACTGATGATGAGGAGAACTGTCAGAACTGTTTCTTCCTTATTTGCTTCCGCTTTGGCTGTTGAATGCTGTTGATATTCAAGAAGTTTGACCATGTGTCCATGTAACTTTTGTGTTGGACAATTTATGAAGGTTCAACGATGAACTCTGATTTTTCCTGGAAGCTTTTGGGATGCTGAGGTTACTAAGCTAGTTACTAAGTCTGACACTAGACTTAGAGAAACTTAGACAGAGAATCAGAGCGCTCAGAAAAAGACTATTTACTACTTCACATGGTACATTCATGCTTGGAAAATTACCTGAGGTAAGGTCATTTTAGGACTTTCCACTTTATCTCAGTTCTTTGACTTAGGTTACCCTGCAGGTTGGGATGACCATTTCATGTCTATAAAGTGACTCTCAAGACCTTTTCCAGAATGGACAGGGTTATGCTAAGGCTAAAATGTGAGTTTGATGAGCCCACCTTCTTCAGATGTTTTCTTACCGGCAAACATATGTCAGTGGACATCCTCGGTCCAAGCAATGAAAAATTTAAGATGTGAAATCAATCCTTCTTCCACGGCCTCACTATCACAATAGAACAAAAGCTCAAAGTCGAACAAACAATTTCATATCCAAAACCATGGACTGTACGGGTGCCAGCCACTACTTATCAATAACAAGATCCGCACATCTGCATCCTACCCTTGGTCCCCTGGTCCTCTCTCCGATGTTTTTAGTGCTTTGGTCCCTGGTCCCCTGATTCTCTGTTTTTTTGGTCGCCTTGTGTGGTTACCTCGTTGTTTTGTGTTCTGGTCTTTCTGAGGGTGGTTCCTTGGCTTTTCGTCAGCTTTTCGTTGCTGATTTCTCGGTTCGCTCAAACTGGAACAGTATTGTTTAAGGCAGGCCTGCAGGTCAGGTCCAGAGGTGAGGGCATGCCAAGACAGGGCTGCCATGTACACCCGCAGACAGGGAGACAGGCATACATTTCAAGTGAGTCGAACTCAAAACTTGTTTCGTTTGAGGCTGCCGTGTACGATTTGCGATTGGTAAGCCTGGCAATGCGAGCAAAGATCGACTCCTTCACGAATGTGCGAATTGCAATCCGAAACATGAGTCAGTCTTTGGAAAGAGAGCAGAATGACGAGGCCTGCGGAGTCTGCATGCTGTAGTTGTGGATTGCTTCTAACATTCAAGAATCCTAATCGCGCCTGAAGGTCAGGCAAAAAGAGTATTGTGTGGAGCAGTTCGAGAAGAACAAGATGGACATGGAGGCTGAGCTCTTCAGCACCAACGGTGATTTAATGCATTTTAAAGAGCAGCGTTTTCTATTGTTTTCATGCCCCTCTGCATCAAAAATTGAAAACTGGGCCAAGGCCACCAACATCAGCCTGTTGTTGTATTGCTGGTGGGTGGGCGGTCTGCGATCTACATGATGATGGGTGATGAACACGGACTTAACTTATGCTTGTGAAGAGGTTGCCAAATGGATCCGCCACGAGGATGAAAGTAAGCATGTTATTTGTTCTGAGATGATGGCCATGAACATCCCGCCGGACCGGAAACTGTCTCGCAATTTCTGCAAAATTGCTCTCCTGTGAAGGCCAAATGCCTTTTCTCAACAAGGAAGCGGCTCAACGAATCATGAGCTCAAAACGCAGGTTTCAGATTCTTTTTCACCTCTCTAGGGCAATGCGCGGCCATGAAACCAGACAGGTCTCTTCCAAACTCCACTGAATACAGCTCGCACAGTGTGCAACAGCTTTGGGTTCGGTTTCTCGTCCTTCTTTGAAGACAGATAGATGAGGGAATAGCATCCTTCATCCTGCTCCAGAAGCTATCGATGCCACCTGCGTGAATTCTTCTTACGACACCGCGCTGGCCCACTCGTTTGTTAGTGCAAAAACACCTTTGAGGCAAGCTCTATGAAGAAGTACTTCTCACTCAGACGGCAATGTTTTGAGACCAGAAGTAGTATGTGCACACATCAACAAGGCATGCTAACATCTTCCACATCCCCACCCCTCCCATTGTTCAACCGAAGAATCATGTACGTGGACGTATCAACAAGGCACGCTAGCATCTTGACGCCGACCTCCACGCCACCCACAATCCAACCGAAGCATCATGTAAACGGACACAGAACATGAGAGGGCAAACAGAGCGGTAGCAGGAACATGGGGTGGCAGGATTATGCAGCAGCACTCACGGCGATGCTATCCAAAATGCAGACCAGCATATCAAACGAGCTGACAGTCCACCTGCTGCAGTGTCTGTTGATACTCAGCGTCGTGCAAGTGTAGCAGATCTTGTAACTTGAATGCTAGCTGCTAGGGTAGCAACTCTATTGTATCGTAGGGTCGCAGCGAAAGCCTATGTACACAAGTCAAAGCGATCGTCTATTCTCAGCATTGCTGCAGAGAACAAAGCAAGTTGCGATAGGCGAAGAATCGGACAATTCGGGCGCAAAGTGCAGACACGCTGAAATTGGAGGCTCTTTCCAAGCGTGAGTAGTTTCTTTAGGTTCTGGTACTTGAGCTTTGCTTTTTGACATTTCAAGAAGCTTGTGAGGAAAGTAGAACCCCCCTCCTTTGCCTTCACCTCACCAATGAGGCCGAAATCCAGGCAGCTGGCAATCAAGCAACAAACCTGCTATCGCCTTGGAAGCAAGACAAGACTAAGACGGACTTGGTCTCCAAGTGAAATGGCTGAGGCAAAAAGAGATTGGCTCTTTGGAAGAGCAGATGAGGCTGGCCAGTCAAAGTCGAGAGAAGGACTCCGTGAGCGTCTCATGCGAACATGACATGTTCACGTGACCATTTAGACCCAGATCAGGAGAATAGCGAATTCCAGACTTTGGTTCTTGAGCAGCGTGAAATGAAGGCGTCGCTACAACAGGCTGGCATGAATTCAAGCCATGGTGTCCTTTGTATGGTGGTGTTCTGAATCGTCCAATTTCAAGATTCACTAGAACATACAACCGTGAGATGTGGATGCAGTTGTTCCCTACTCATAAATCATCAACAATTATCATAATGCAATGTGTTAAGTTTCCCCAAAAGTCTAGGAATCAGAGCTTCCATGAAGAAGCCTGAGCCCTTCTGCGTTGCTACTACCTACCCCTTACTACTAGCTACATGTTTTCTTGATCGAGTCTGGGGTCTCCAAAACTTCAACCAAACCTAAAGTTTTTTTGCAGGCTCTTTTGAGTCGCTTGATGTACTTTGCAAGGCGATGTCCGTACTGCAATCTCAATTCAGCCAGGCGATGTCTGTACTGCAATCTCCAATTCAATGGTTAGCTGGACATTCTGATCTGGCTCGTGTTGTTCTTTCTTATCTTTCTTTGGGTTGCCAGGCAGAGGGAAGCTTTGCCCAGACCAAAGGCAGATCTGCGGCTAGCCAATTTTCTTCGAATGAACATGGGGCAGTGCATTCAGGTGCCGCTGCTGGCGGCTCTGGTCCAGCTCCAAGTTACTGGATGTTTGTCCTGCTTTGCTCGAAAGACTTAGGCCAGGTGATGGAGATGTTGCTAGAATTGATCAAAGATTCTGAGGCTGGATTTTTTTTTGCCATTCCTGCTGTTGAACTTCAAATGCCTTGTTATGCAGAACAGCAGGCTATGATTGCAGAAGCTATGGAAGCAGAACAAACATCGCAAGAAAGCTTCGAAGAGCTGGCCTTGAGCATCACAGTGCAGACATAGAAACAGAAGGGAATTTGTTTTGCATCGAAGACAGAGTCATTTCTATACAATGTATTCCTGAGGCATTCACATCAAAGACCAATGCTGCAGTAGCAGTGAAGCAGAATGGTATTTCAAAAGAGAACAAGTGGCGCGGGATGCAGGTACGCACAGGTTGACTTGACAGGAAATCTGTATCTTTGCGTGTGTTTGCGTGTGTGTGTGTGTGTGTCTTCGTTATCGTCCTTCATCTAGCTGCTTGTGGTGCAATTCTGTGGGGTGTGCGTGTTGTTATATAAGTTAGATATCGCAGCGCTGTACACATTGCAGCAGAGCTGCTGTGCAAAGTCATGAAGCAGTGAACCTGCAGCACGAAGATCATTTCAAGTCAAGCCCCTTGACTGGTTACAAAATGATCTATCCAATCAAATCGATGTGATTGTTCAAGTATTCACGAGCGGGTGCTTTCCTCGACTGCGCTCTCGTTGTGGTGTCGTGCGCTTATCGGGCTTGGTGACCACTTTTCGCGGCAGGCGCAAGGGAACTTCGATGCGCAAATTTCGTGGCAGGCGCAGTGCTTTGGACATGGTGGTGGTCTTCAGCGCGCTCTGATTTCGTGGCAGGTGCGTTGAATCGTAACCTTTGGACATGTGGCTCGCTTTCAGAAACCAGAGGAAGTCTCGAGCGAAAACCAAAGCTGCGCTTTTGCATTTTGATGTTGTCTTTGGAAGCGCTCTTGCTATGAAACGCCTTGGCAGGGCTGCGAATCTTGATGTGCAGACTTCGTCACAGGCACTGCATTTTGTAAACCTCGAGTGCAGACTTCGGGGCAGCCGCCGCAACTTGTGAACCTCGAAGTGCACATTGCGTCGACGGCCCAGCGTTTTGTGAACGTGGACAGGGACATGCAGATTTCGTGGCAGGCGCAACGCTTTGTGAAGCAGATTTCATGGCAGGCGCAGCGTTGTGTGAGCCGTGCAGATTTCGGGGCAGGCGCAGCACCTTGCGAAGCTCCACGTGCAGATTTCGTTGCAGCCGCTGCAACTTGTGAACCTCAAAGATCGAATCCACTTCGGCAAGCAGTTTATCACATCGCAATGTTGATGGTATTTTTCTGGGGCTTGCTGCAGCTCAGCTGCACTTTCCCCACTTGATCCAGGCTGTTCTTTTAGCTGAAACGTCTGAAGCCAAGCATTGTCGACCACTTAGCCCCACCAGACATTGTTCTCAATGTATTGTTTGAGCAAACTACGTGTCTCACAGAGTTGCGAACGGCTGGCCAAGTGACGACATCGGAGCTCAAGCAGTTGCTGGCAATGAAGGGGCAACTCCATGAGAGTTGCTTGGCATTTGTTGTGTTTTCGATGAGAAATGCTCAAGTGAGATCTCAAGAATTCTGTTTGTATGCACATGGATGACCCTCTCAAAACCAATATCACAATTTGATTGGGACCAACTAGACAAGCTAAGCACACACATGGCATGCCTATGCGGTGAAGATTGTTTTTCAACTTAGCACTGGTCAGGTTGTGACTTTTTGCTTAGCCGCTTTGATGTGCGGCAGAAGGCTCTAAGCTTGAACCTTTGGAATATTGTATTGTGTGTCTTTTTGCTGCATTATGCCTTCTGAAGACCTTTGGGGCATCGACAAGGTTTGGAAGGACAGATTGCTCTAAGTCGCCCAACCTTTTCATCGGCCCCAGCATATGGCGCCAAAGAACTATGAGGAACCATGTTTGAGCCTCGTACTGTAGTCCACGGAGTCCGAGGCAAGTTGGATCACAACAAATCGTTGCCAGACTGTTTCCAACAGCTTGCTCCCGCTTGCCTGTTTTCCCAACAGCTCGTCTTCCATGACGGACACTTGTGGTTTTTCTGATAATGTGGCTGCCGTTTTCACCCTAACTTGTAGCCATTTGTTTGGAGCCCTCTTCTGCCGCAACATTTGCAACTCCCAAGTTTGGCGAAGCTGCACCAGGTTGCGCTTTTTGATTGACTATTTTTCAAGCATTTGAACAGCATTCAGATTTGGCATGACCAACACAAGAAAGTCAAAGGTGAAGCCCGGCGTGGGCTGACCTTGGCAAAAGGGGCGAACCTCAAGCAAGAGAATTCTGCATATTTGAGCGCTCGGCCCGACTGCGCAGGCGCGTGCTGAAGAGATGAAGGCCTTGAACAGGGCGGAATCAGCTCTCTCAGGTGATGCGTAGGCACTGGCCCCGTTAAAATGCAAGAGCCGCCAAAAATGCGAGATGCGACCATGCTGTGGCTGTCCCAGCTGCAAAAGGATGGTTTCTTTGTTCATTCAAAACATCAAAGCTCTTCATATGCCAGCTTTCTATTGCCCCTTTTTGCTCAATCTGCCTACCTTCAGCAGGCAGCTAAGGCCCGGTTACATTGGGACTGGAACTGTGCCAAACCTACCTGGGGTGAACAGTGCTCGGGTAGTTCATGACCAGGGAAACCACCCGAAGACACAAACAATTTTTTGATGTTTGATTCCCTCATGAATTTGGCCCGGCATGGTGGAGGAGTTGCCACTCCCCTCGTCACCTTTAGCACCATTGTCCATGGTAGCAGGTTCAGAGTCGGGTCCAGAATCTTTAGATGGTCAAAGACACCTACATCCCTGGCACCAACCTTATTCATGTCCCGAGATAGCGATAGCTAGAGGGTTCTTAATTGATGTTGGTGCTGGTGCCGGTGCTGGGTCCTGGTGCGGGTGCTGCGAGATGGCTGCGCGCATGTCGGGGCCACTTCAAAGCGCGGGAGGCTCCAGAGGCACAGCGACATCACAGATGTAATTTCGCCACACGGTGTGCTGGAGGCTAGATACAGCAAAAAAGCATCAAGGACCAAGGCCACAGCTCCAAGAAGCTGCTGGCCACACTACACTTGCACTACAAAGTTGCCAGTTCTGAGGCCAGCCCAGAAGTGGCTTCTCGTTCTAAATTTTTCTCTACAAAGTTACCAATGCCCTAAGCGGAACACGAGTAGTGCTCGTTGGGTTGAGGAGATAGCTCCAAACCTCCAGGCGCTTTGACCAACAACTTCATTGGCGTGGCGACGCTTGACGAGGTCATCGCAGACACTTCTGGCTGTGGCATGTTGGATTTGGGGCCGCGAACTGGTTGGCGTGGAAGCTTTGGAGATGCTGATTTCAATCGCTTGCAGGGTTGTTGGGCGTTCGTCCCGGTGTCCCCCAACGTGTGTTGCTGGTACCTTTCCAGGTCTTTTTGCGCTTCATGGAACCGGTCGGAGCAGTTTGGCGACTGATACACATGACGCAAAAGGCCTTAATGACTCAATGACTCTCGCAAACAAGGAGATGCGCCCTCATTCGCCCCAAAGCCAAAAGAAATTATGGAGATCCTGATCGTGGGTGGAGCTCGCGACGAAGATGGGAGCTGCCGCGGTTAGATGGCGACTATGCCGTCGAAACCCGTAGAGGAAGGAAACTGTTCCGTGCCCACTAGCCGCCGCCCCTTTTCTTGGAGGTCGGGAATGATGACTCTCCATGACTTTTCTATGGAGAAGTTCCTATTTGCATTGTCTACTGGCATGCATTGGACGAAACTCTCTTGATGCGTGCTTGGAGCAAAGGGTTTCAGATAGATAAACATAGATAAACGCTGCCACACAAACTTGCGGACTTGTCACGGTCACGCCCCTAACAGCCCTTCCACTTCGTGGGGTACTCTAGGGTTGGTATGCACAGCAATGAAAACTGTGTACAAAAACATGCGCAACAAAGTGCGATAAGGACTTCTATACAAAAGGTCACGACCGCACATGAATTAGGTCGAACAACAGGCATCTAATTTATGTGGTCCACGCAAGGTCAGCAAGGTTTTGTTTCAATCGAATGCATTTCTTTACCCTCTGGTATAAGTTGTGTCGCTTTTCGAAAGTGAGTTGCTCAGATTCAGAGTGCTGAATCATTGCATGGTCAAGCTGTGGTTGGAAAGGCACACGCACATTTAGTGGATAACTTTGGCCTGGTGTAGACATGTATGTGTCCAACACAGCATAAGACAAAGCATTCTGGGGCAGCATCAGACGGGCGGCAATACCACCAATCAAACTTCGGTGAAAACCAAGTCGAATCAGTGAACTAGCCCCTGTTTTCTTATAACGCGGAAAAAGCCTATGTCCGCTCGTATTTTCGAGATATCGAACAATAGCACGAAATGCTGATGTTTGATGGCCGAGGCCACGAAAATCCGGTTTCTGTAAAGCGACCTGATCGGAATGAAAGGCAAAAGGAGTTGCATATCCTTTGTCGTGATCGTTTATCCAAACTGGAAGGCACTTGCCTGCAAAAATGGTAAATTGCAAGGCTAGTTCACACCAGGTGATTCCAAAATCTGTTTTGTCCAGCGGTAAGTCGGGGTGCCTCCATTTCATTTGATTAAAGAATTTCCAAACTGCGATCGCATAAATTGAGCCTGCGGGACACGCGTGTGCGACGACAGGTAACAAATCACCTGTCATAGACCACAAAGGCCCGGACACTGTCCAATTGATTAGTTTGTCTTTGTAGTATATGATATCATCAATGGTTCCGGCAACTGCCTCCCCGTCGGCAGACTTTTCCTTTTCACGGTGTATTTTGGAGTGGACTGTATTCAAATCAATAAGACAACGGAAAACATGAGATAGTGCTTCTTGTTGTAGCTGGCAATGTTGATCAATATCATCTGCAATGGTTTTCATTATTGTCAGATCTTGGCGGTTAGTAATTTTGGCTACCTCATCAGCCAGTGTGTTACCCAAAATTTGATACAGGTCATCTACATCTGAGGCAATTTGCAGTGGGCGGTGGGACTTCGTTTTGAGGATGCGAAAATGATACGGGTCCCACGTTGCCCGAATCTTCTGAATAAGGTCACAATGAGCCATGCGGTGGGTTTTATGATCAAAAGTATTTGCGACAATGTTTTCGATGACATGGACTACAAACTGCGAATCTGTATATAAGTCGACAAATGGGCGAGGAATTTGTTGGGCAAAAAATTCCGAAACCCATGCTGCAGCACCTAGCTCCCCACGATTAATCGACTGTGTACCTTGTACATGCGAAGTTTGAAGAATTTCAAAGTCTTGGATACTCGGGTCCTGTGGATTATAGCGGATTTGACGAATGGCGGCCCATGCCGCACGGCAGCAATTTTGAGAACGAGGTCTGTCACATGTTCCGTCTGTGTAAATGATTTGCCTTGCTGCATCAAAACTATGATCCGGATCAAGAAAAGGACCTGCTCGCATAAGTTTTAGTCGGTGGTACGCACATTCTTTGGGATGCACCGTGGCAAGGGGAAACCACATCAAATGTGGATATTTTTCCAGGAGTTGGATTGCTTGCGGGTGGTTAGATCGTATGTAGGCGAAATCTGGGCAATGGAGCATTCGATGTGCATGATTGTCGATTTCCCCACAAAATTCACACTTATCAGATTGTGTATTGTCCCATAGTGCTTTTACTGCTGACGTTTGGAAGCCTCCAGTAATGTTCAAACACAGTAGTTTCAATTCACGATCTGAAAACTGGTTGTTGACTTTCATTTGAGTATAGGCATCAAAAGGATATGAGGTGACTCCCTTGCGGTGGCTAATCTGTGAGAATACATATGTTGACCAAGCGTGGCGACAGATGTGACGAATCTCTTTTGTTGACTGTGTTTTGAGGCATACGCGATGACCACTTGGCATGTCGATACAACCATCTGGATGTGGATTCCAACAGACTTTGGATAGGTACCCAGCTAGGGCTCCACAAGGTCCTTGACTAGCCATACCAGCAATAACATCAGACCACATGTTTTGGGCTAGGGCGCCATGGTAATAGAACAACCTTCTGATCGTGCATAGACCTGTCACAATAACATAAAGCAAAGGGTCCATAACTTTATTTGACAAATACTGCAGGGCAACATGGGAGGAGGCATATTTGTGCTTACCTACCAAGGCATCGGTAGCGAGTCGTCGCAAAATCACAAAATGCGAGTCTCCAATTATCTGGCTCTCTGCCCCGTAAAAGGCTAAAGGCCAAATAGCGGATTGAATCTTCTCTGCTTTATCTGCGATGGTGAGGTCTAATTTTTGTAAGCGGTATAATCTTCTCTTAGCCGCTTGAATCCTCGTTTTCAAACATCCTAGGACAATTTTCTTACTATACTGCATCATACACCCAAGGTCGCGTGATGCTAGCT
>CAXIVM010001950.1:0-14413 GCA_964035705.1 Porites rus | reverse complement strand
GGTATGAATGTTTTAATCTTATGTATTAAAGAACTTTTGATATTGCGTTCTACTAGGATTGTTGTGATTGAAATTTTTGTTTTAAGAGTTGTAATTAAATGAATCTCTTGAGGGTGGATTAATACTTGATCTTCTCCCGAATCCACCTACTGTTGATTTAGAAAATTGATGCTAGTGAGAAGATAGATGATAAACTAAGTTATCTCCACTTGCTGATGCAATTGACATTGGATTGACGTCAATACTAATTTGTTGGACCGTTGGTATGTTTTTGTAGTTTTTATAATCATCTGAATTATAAAAGTTTTACTCATTTAATTATGACTTAGAGATTTATTCATCATCATTCCTTATTTAGTCCTTAAAACTCTATTGCATATTTGATCTCTAAAATCAATTGCTGTTTTCATGATTATACCTAGCTTTCTGACTTGTAGGCTATCTATGCTATGACTTTTGACTAGGACTATAGCCCTAAGTTATTGATGATCTGGAAGATGATGGGACACTGCATGTTATGTTCTGTCTCGATGAAATATGCTTCTTGTTTGAGATTTAATGAGGCCCAAGATGAGCTGTTTAGGTTGCTTATTATTATTATTCTTCATACAATTAATCTGGGTTGACATAGTAGATATCTTAGTCAGGTGTTTAGAATGTAAGTTATCTTATACAATTATCCTACTATACTCTTGACTAATTATAGTGCAGTGGCTACTTTTACTCTTCATATTACATAATATTCTACTGCTTTTTAGCCAATTTAGAACCACTCTAAACATCACCAAAAATTCCTTAAATTTAAATTAAATTATTAAATATTTATATGTCTAAAATGATAATGATGATAATGTAAAATGAAAATAAATTTTATTAAATTGAATTAGGAGTGTTTACCGTTATAATTAAAATAAGAAAAAATGAATTTACTTGAAGGTATAATAATCTATGGAGTAAATCATGATCAAGTTACACCTCAAATGGAAAGAGGTTAAGCCCAACTTAGATGCTAAATATTAGATTTCTTTCATCACCCTAAATCTGATTTTAAGAAAGCTGACTTTTTGAAGGAGTTTGTAAGTTATAAGCATATGATGATTAATTCATCCCGCTTTTATTTACAATTATTTTTAGAAAAACGAAAAAAAATTATGCTTTTTTGATGATATGAAGATTTATGACACTTAACCATAGTATTTGAAGAGTGTTATATGTCGTAAAGTTACCTATACAACGTTTATTGGGCTTAAGGATTGTCAGCTATCGATCAAAAGTTATATGACTATCATCAAATTTTATGTGAGTTTTTCATATCATTTCAAAATTTATGTATCTTAATCTTCATAGGAGCCGTACAAAAAATGGAGACTCAATACATCTCATGATAAAAATTATAGCAAATTAATACCAAAAGCTATTATTTTATGTATGAATCGTCCTAATTTTAAAATGGGGAGGTATGTACGCTTGATAAATGAAATAATTTGAATTAGAGATATTTTGAATTTGATTCATGAAAAGGTTTACCTGACTAAGATTTTTAAATATATCAAGCAGTTGGGAGTTGTTCAAAGCAGCCCAATCTAGTAGGATTAATAATTTTAATCTGATTAATCTGCTTCATCATTCTTTCTACGAAGCTAAAAGATATAAAAATACACAAGTAATGACGTAAGAATATGCAAGCAGAGTATTGAGTTTTATGTTTCGATGCTGTTTTTGTATCTAAGTAGTGAATGGGAGAATTAACATAATGTTAATGTAATACATGAACATGATATGAATGAGCCATTTCTGCATTTTCTATCAAGCCCGCCTCTAGAGCATTACTTAACATCTGAGTCACATACTAATCTATCAAAATTAACAGCACCTCCCCTCTGGCTCAGGGATGGTACTGTCAAATAACTCTTTAGCCATATACCTGTAGTTCATATTATTTAACTATTTAAGCACTTGCTATTGGATCAAAGCATACTACTTATAATGACTGATTGCAGTAAAGCTGGTCATATAATGTGCCAAATGCTATCACTTCTTCATCCTTTCCAATTTACACCGCATCCTATTAGAATTAATCTGACCCCCTAAACTCTTTATCTTCTACAGTACCCAAATATATATTTCCTTGGAATTAGTAGATTATTTTGGGGGTGTAGAAGATAATAAAACTAAATCACTTGCAATTAGATATATGATATAGACAATAAATAATTCGTTAAGATTAATCGAGTTACAAAAAACAAAAAATAAGTTGAGTTGCCTAATTTCAATCTACTAAAAAAGTCTATCTAAAGTATTCTCTAAGAAAAAGACAGCTGGCTAAAATAACAGAATTGCAAGACTTACGTATAAAAATAAGAGCTCTGGTGGATTTATTTTACTTTAAAAGTAAGGCAAGCTTTTTTTAATTACTTGATGGTGACAATAAATAACTATGTCGATTTTTTTAATAAAAATCCAAAGAAAGATCCAAATCGTGAGCATAGATCTGATTTATAATTTGATGTCGCTGCTTATATAAAGGAAGCTCCTAAAACACATTCAAGCTTTCTCAACGCTCTCATCGAGACATACATATTTTAGAATTTTCTTAATCAGTCGTATGATGTCATTCATGGAGTTGTTAGAGAGAAAAATTACCCAGTCTAGGCTAAGAATCCCTATCTGTTGAGCTTTACTCGAAATATTTTGAAGCTAAAAAATGGTAAAGGACTATAAAAGTCAGGGCTCAAGGCTTAACAAGATAAATAGATTAGATAGGTGATCGAAAGATATAGAAGACCAATCTTGATTTCTTTTTAATAATTCACAAAAACATACTGCAATCAAATATATTCAAGGAAGTATCTGTTAAATTAATCAAATCAGTTTGAGAGGTCATTTCAATAAAATAACAACAACTCACCTTATTCCTAAGTTAATATTGATGAGTAGATTTTAGATTAAAATAACAACTACACAGACTCAGCTGCATATCAAAATGATGATTATTCCAAAAAACGCTCGCCATAATACATTCCAATCGATCGAATATAACGATAAAAGGTGTTTGAGATTAGACCACCTGGTTATTAATAATTACTCGAGAAATCATAATTGCTTGAAACTAGTGAGCTAATTAGAAGAATGGCCCAGCAGAAATAGTACAGAAATAGAGAGGCTGATAAAGAGGAGTAGAGAAATCATAAGAGAGGGATGTCTAAAAATAAAATACAAAATGCAAAGGAAGAGTATAAAGCAGCATGGGAGAATTTTGGAAAGTAAAAGACAGCGAATCGAAATATGATCAATAAAAATTATCTAGGCTTTGTGAATTAAAAGATAATGGAAGTGAATTAATCTTGTGAGCTTGGAGATTCAAATTTTTTAAATAACAGAAGTCATAATAAAACTTTGGTAGTGGATTAAGAGTAAGAATTTAAGCATTAAAGCTTGATTTAAGGAGCAATTACATAATAAAGTTGTTGTATTATATAAGATACAGATTAATAAGAAGATGAGTTGATTAGTTTATATAGTTTGGGTAAGACTAAGAGTACGTCATCATCAAATGTTACGAAAAAATCAAATGATGATAAAAAATCGAATGAGTTAAGATAGAAGAGCCGAAATAGCATTTATAGCAAGCAATAACAGTTATCGGTCTCATCAGTCGCCTCTGACTATTCATCTTCTTCAAGCAGGGTTGGGGTAAAGAAAGTAAATAAGAGTAAATAAAACATTGGAATGATGAAACTCTAGAGAATGTAATCAGCATCTTCAGCTATTAACACTACTGCGCATACGACTGCTTGCAATAATACTATGATTACACATTCTACCTCGACTTCAGGTGCAGCAACTCCAAATAACTCTAAACAAATTAATGCTTCTAACTAGAAAGGATACAAAATAACAGTCACTAGCCACATAGATAAAACTAACAAATGTACTAATAATAGTCAAAAAGCATCTCGGAAACTATTACCACCCACTGCCCCTGTAGTTTAAATCAAACTACAAGAATAACAAAAGACATAATAAATGGGAGGAGTTACTCCCTTCACAGGCACTTGGAAAGACCGTGATGCTTCTAAGCTAGTAACTACGCAGAAAAAGGTGATATACAGTGGTGAGGAAGAAATTAATGATTACTAGCAAGAAGTAGACAAGTTAAAGGACTATGAAAATAGATTTGAGTTTATAAAAGAAGAGAAGAAGAACATAAGATTCAACCACACAACCAAAACCAACTTATTATCAAAGAAAGCACATCAATGGAATGGTTAAGAACACAGAAGAATAGGAAGAAATCTATTTAAAGCTTCAAGCTGTGAAAAAAGCAAGAACAAAGATCAACTTCAAAAAGGAGGAGAGTCACCATCAACTGTACAATTCGCAGCATTTAAGCAAAAACAGCACGGTTCTTAGAAAAATAACAATTGCTTAAATTTATAAGAGTAAAAGTAATTATTCAAAAAAGCATAGACACAAATATCAAAGTATGATAAAGTATTTTAGGATTACTCTCCATACAAGCCAGAGATTTTTGCACAATAGTTAATATTACGAAGAAAATTACAACCCAATAAGTAATACTAGAAGCTATTATTCTCTGATGATGCAAAGAAAAGATTCTTCCCTACCTAATGTTTAAGTCTCATTACGAAGAAAGTTCCCTCGTCTGATAATTCCTCTAGGATCAAAAAGCCTTCAATAAATTTCGATCAATTTGGAGGGAATCAGAAGATATAGAGCAATCGAAATATCATCGATACGAGCTCTCCTCCTTTTTAGACACTTCCTCAGCCTTCGATGACTTCTAGAAATGAAAAGTAGAATCACTTTAAGACAGAGATAAGTCCCTCATGTAATTTCTAGAGTGCCACCCGATTCAACTCAATCTTCTCAACAAACACCCAATAATTCAACCGAAATACGCCACTATTAGCTAACCAAAAACAGAAAAAAGGTAAAATACTCGTACTATCCCCTAACAATATCAAGCCAGCATCTCAAACCCCACAAATTTAACCATTTTCGGCTCATTGTTCCAATATGTAAAGATGCAATATAACTACTCCAAAAGCATCCATGGGAGGGATAAAGCATAGCATGTCATCTATGAATACACCTACCTGCCGTTTTATGAATCGAATTGCAGTTTAGAGTGGGAAGATGCTATTTGGTAACTAAATGAATAATCGAGATGACTCAACGCAAAAGGTTGTATAGGTTACAAACGCTAAAGTTTTTAGACCCATTCCTGCGTATAATACAAAGCTACCAAAGTCCTCTATTAGATCAGAAGATTGCTCCTCTCTAACACAATGCAGTAAGAATTTTAAAATGAGCAGCAACAAAGGAGGGTATTATACACTAGGATCTTCAGTTGGTAATAATAATAAATCGGTATCAAATACAAGATCTGCCTTCAAGCCTCAAGCATCTAGAAGGTTAAACTTTGCATAGTCTCAATAGATAGGTAGTATTGGTAGTAATAGTAGTAGTAGTAGCACATGTAATAATAATAATAATAACAAGGCGATTAAGAGTAATACTATAAATAATCAAAATGTAGTAGGATATGGATAAAACAGCAGTCTCAATTTCAACTCAGGATCTAATAAAAAGCATAGAAAATTGATAAGTGAGTATGCTAAGACTCCATTTGATAAAGCAAGTGCACTCAAGAGAGAAGAATTCTGTGACAGTTCCAGTGGACGGAAATTGTCTGGAATTCAAGGAGTCGCTGCTTTTGGTGGATTTAATAGTACGAATAAGTTTAAGTAGTTTATATGTCATAATGATTAAGTAAAGAAATAACTTGTGTTTGATAATAAGAGCTCGATTGGGAGTGGTCAATTTGGTTTGGGAGCTGGTGGTGGAATAAGATGAGCACATGTGATAGACAAAGAGAGAGAGATAGCTCTGGAAATTGAATTTGTAAATAATTTTTATATTTTTTGGCTAAAAATTTTCTCTTTGAAACTAAAAAAAATTTATTACTATTCATGTCCATCTAGATCTAACCCTAGATGAAAAAAATTAAATCAAATTTTAATTATTAATTTCGATCCTAAAAATGTACAAAAAAAAGCTATCCAAAAGTAAGATTTTTCAATTATAATTTAAACACCAAACACTCTAGATGCATTCGGAGCAATCGCTATGATATTCGTTATATAAGGCCTCAATTCAATGTCTCTTTATCCCATCTTCCCATGATTTATGAAATGGATGTTATCAGGATAAAGTAACCAAGCTACGACCTTCAACGTCATTCAACTTTACTCATTTTACATCCTATTCTACAGCTTAGCTCAATTTATCTCAATATTCTTTTGGTAAGAACTAAACATTTGCATAAACCAACTCCTCTAATTTAGGTCAATCTGCATAGAAAGGCTAAACTTCAAACTCATGATCGTAATGGGACTACTCATAAACGCTATATTTTTCTCACTAACCTCCTTCTCATTTATGCGAAATATTTATGGATTTCTAATAATACGAGGGGCCGTCGGCTTCTTTAGTATAAACATCTCAATCATTAAATTACTAATGGAGAATTATATCACATTCCAGTACGAAGAGTCGAAGATCTATATATTAACCGCGCTTTGGACACTAGGAGCAATTATAGGGATATCCATATCAGCTATTTTATCTGATCCTAATTTGATTAGCCAGAGCTTAGACTTATCGCATATCCCATTCTTTGCAATCGCAACACTCAATATAATCACACTTATAATAGTTGCTGTTTATTTCCCATCATCTCACTCTGTTAATTAAAAGTCTGTATACAACAAGAGCATGGAAAACTCTCTTAAATTGTAGAATAAGTTTATTCTATCTCATAGTGAATGTACAATTTATATCACTAAGCCTTCGAAGAAAAGGACTATTTGTAATAGAACAATGAGGAAAGAGTTATGCAGTTAGAGGGGAATGTTTATCGCTATACTAGTACATGTGCTATCAAATCTCTCTTTTTTTGCGTTGTTTTAATCGATACCAATAATTTTGGTGTATGTGTTCGATATATAGCATTAAGTGACGATGGGGTTATTCTTTTCTATTGGTGTTTTAGTAATGTTTTTGACGGATGTAAGTTGTTGTTGTTGTTGTTGGTGATGACTGTAAGTATTAGAATGCTTTTAGTGAGAGGCTATTTTAAGGCTATAAAAGAACTCTTAATTAAATAAGGGGAATGTGGCTTGGTGTGGTGATATTCTTTATTTGCAATCTTTTTGTTTATTTTATCTATGAGCTGAATGACCATATTTACCTCAAGTATTTAGTCATTCTTGCATGGGTAGGTAAGTTGATATTAGATTGTACAAATGTGCATTTATTTTTATAACGTCTCAATACAAACATTATAGTTATCTTTATGCTTATATTTACCTACGCATGGCAAGCCAACATCAGCGTTTTAATTTTCGCGTCAAATCAGAAAACTTTAGGATTCATGCAAAACTATGCACAGATGTTTGGATCAGTAGCAAGAATTATTGGCGGATTTGGTGGGCTGTAGTTGTTATCATTTTCAATGACACTCAAACCATTTTTTTGTAAGTTTAATGAACTCACATAATGATTTATGTAGAGACTGGAGTATTTTTCTTATCAATACTTCTAATTAACACAATAATTTGGATCCTTCACTACCAATATGGAGAGGAGTTTTCTAAGCATTTTCACTAGTATCAAGATGCTTAATAAGCTAGACGCAAATCATAGTTAAATGAGAGAAAAAATTTTGCAAGGGCAAATTCTAGTTAAGATGAAAGTTCAGGGAGATATGCTTAAATAATTTGTTGATGAGATTTAAAATAAAGTCTATGAAGTTGAAAGAGTAGTATAGACTACTAATAATATATTTTGTACAAAGAAGTATTTTGCATATAAGGTATATAAATAAATATAGCTTAATAAGAAAATATGTATACATGTATTTATATACATTTAAAGAATATATATATTTATAATAATCAAATGATCATAAAGATAAGGGGTTTTGGGGTTTTGGGGCTGGTTTGTCCTTTAATAGTTGCAAAGCCTGACTTAGAATTTATACCTCAGACTAATCATCTTCATTCATCACCTCAAACACTTATCCCTCCACCAAATACCTCGGAGGCAATACACAATCAAGTGTACTCTTAGCGATAAATCTAGCCAAGATTAATTTTGCTTTTGGATTGTCAATTGCTGCTGAATAAATATTCTATACAAGATGATCAAATGCATACGCGATATCTGAGTAGTTGAATAAATTTTCTTGCTTTATTAATCCGCAGAAGAGCTTATACAAAGCGTTGAGATCTTATTTATTGCTAACTTGATAGCACTTTTAAATTATTTTCTGAAGAACAATTGGTTTTAGTGAGCTTTGGTTTTCATTCAGCTCAATACCAATAATTTAAGCTTTTTCAAAACCTTCTTTTAATTGAGCAGATAGGAGTTAGTTGATTTTCTTTTTTAAGTCTGTAAGATTGTCAACAGTCAACTATAATTATGAGCCAAAATGTTTGTCAAGTGTTTATTCATTGTCGCATTTCATCAACTATATTAGTTATACAGGTACCCTGCTAATATATTTCTTAGGTAGAATATAGAGCTGCTCAAAAGAGGCTAACATCTACGCTAAATAATTTGGAAACATAGGAACATCGATCAATATTTCATTAAAATTATTAATCAATCTATCAATGGCTCGTCGAATGCACGTTTTCGTGATGAGATTTTTTGAATAGAGATAGAAACAAAAATCAATTGAAGTTTGTACACATTATTTATCTCTTTACATAGCAATTTGAAAGACTCGCATTAAGCATGATGACTAAAACCTTGATGGCCATTATTTTAATAGTTTAGACTTCAGAGTACTGAATTTCTCAGTCTTATAGGCTGATTCAATAATTGGCCTCGTCTGCTTGTACAAGTCATCATATACTTATTCGATTGAATAGGATATATTCAAATTTTAGAAGAAGTCATTGATTTATTTGCAGTCTTGAACTATGTGAAGATTTAATCAGACTCATTTATCTTAAGCTCTTCTTGGTACTTTTGGTAGAGTTAAGATTACTTCGATGATGAAATTTAATGTTATTTCTCTTCTATTTATAAATCCTCAAATTTTTAGGATGTGGGATTTCGAAGTTTATATCTTCTTCATATTATTATGTATGGATACTTTTTATTAATTAATTGCTTTGAATTATTTTAAATATCTCTTCCTTGTGAATAAGTATAATTTAAAATAAAAAATAACTGACAAAAATCAAAATGTAATAACCATACGAAGTTAACCTCACAAAAGATTCTAAATGACTACTAAGCTAAATGCAAATAATTTAAATTAACTCCTCATGCAGGATTTGTCTAATACTTACAAACCCCATTGAAGGCTGATTAAATGTTCCAGCTATAAATTCATGGCAATGCAAAAGAGAACTTTTAAAAGCGTCTCACAGATTAAGATATAAAGCCACTCTATTAGTCTCTTCTTGAGCCTGCTCCGAGTATAATCATGATCAACTAGAATACAACAAAATTGGCGACTAAGGTGCTAAAAAGCTTGGTTAATTGATTTCAAGATGCCACAATCTTGCATTACTTGACCTCTCTGGCAACGATATCTAATTAAAAGGCACAGAATTTCTCACAATGCGTTAAAAAATTGCAAGAATCTATAGTCACTCAACTTAAATGGAAATAGAATACAAACAGAGGGAGCTATGAGGATATCCGAGCTCTTGTTCACACACATCAAGCTTATGCAGCTTAATCTTGGGAACAATTAAATTGATCACGATGGAATGATTGCTGTTTCAAGTGTGTTAAACTGTTCAAACTATATGCTTGAAGTGTTAAATGTCGATAATCCTCGATATATAAGTCTAGGTGTTGAGTGCCCAACACATTTTGGCAAAATGCTAGCGAATAATGACACTCTTGAGAAGTTATCGATGAGGAAGCATAAACTCAACTGCTAAGGCATTACCATAATCTCTGAGCATTTGATGGAGAACAAGAGATTAAGAGTCCTCGATCTAAATTGTAATCAATTGCCTTCCAAGGTTTTAAGCTATTGCCAAATTCCTAGCAACTTAAGACCTGTAAACTCCAGTCACTGCATGTAGCAAATAATAAAGCATGTGATATGGAGCTAAAGCTCTATCTGCTGGTCTAGCTCGAAATACCTCTCTTATTCATCTCGATTTGACATATAACGACATTAATGATTGGGGACTGACCTTCTTTGCATAGAGTTTGTTTGAGAACTAGACTCTAAAATCATTTAAGATCTTTGGTAATCACTTCGGCTAGGAGTCATTAAATCTCTTCTACAAACTATTTTCAGAGTTACAATAAGTTGATTACTACCCTGATTTCATTCTATCGATTGTAGATGATGAGTTCTAGGTGGCAATTTATGAGACTATGATTGATTATGATATAAATGTTTGACAATATAGTTATTGATAGTTAAAAATTTGTTTTTTTATATAATTTTCGATCATTTATCACACGATGCAACGATATCACTAACTCTGGCTTAAGAGCTGCACCTCCACTAAAAATCCATCAACATCTTCTTTACTGATGAGATTGTCTGAGTTCTTTGCATTTACTGAGCCTCCATAAATTATTCTCGTTTATTGTGATGCCTCTTTAGATGAGTTCTTATGAAGCCATTCGCGGGTATATGCATGCACTTATTGAGCTTGCTCTGGGGTTGCTACTTTACCGTGCCTATAGCCCATACAGGCTCATAGGCTACGACAATATTTTCCAAGAGCTAATTTGATCTAAAAATTTTTTTAGATATTTAGCAATTAATTACCATTATAGCCTTCATTTGCTTGGCAATGACTTATATAGTCTGGAGCTTTATCTCTCTTCTAACTTTTATCCAATGCAGGCAATAACATTTACCCCCTCAGATTGAGCAAGTTTAACTTTAGCAGCTACCATCTAAAATTTTTGCATGAGATAGATAAAAAAACAACTCGACGAAACTTACTTAATCATTTTAATGGAATATGTGTCTCCTTTCTGAATGTCCAACGATTGCCCAATTTACACCACTGTCTTTGAGCTAGTCAACGCTAATTTCACCTGTGTATGCTCCACTCTTGTATGGCGAAATATTTTGCACTGAGACTTAGATCGATTTATTAAGATGTTATTGGACTAAGGGAAGATGAGTGAAATGGGAGCCACCACAACGTCTAATAATATTGTAAGAATCATCATACTTTGCAAATTAACATACCAACCTTTCTTCGGATCGAACTTCATCATATTCAAGGTTTAAATGAGTTTGAGAACTGAGCTTTTGGTGCCATTGCATTTCCAATTGCCTCCTACAAGAAATCTTCTACCTAGCATATCAACAAATGATTTTTATTTTATAAATATGTTATAAGAGTGTAATTGAAAATTATATTAAATTTGCTTAAAATTTGAATAATAATAGTTAATTTAAATACAATAAAATATATTTCCTTTTTGCCATCTCAATTAATTGATGAAATATTAAACCTAACATGGCAAGAGTATTAAAACTTTAATCACGAAGAGAGGAATCCTCAGATTGAGGGAAGACTTAAAGCTATGTTGGATAAGTAGAAAGAAAGGGAATCGTTCCAAAAGAGCCAATTGTTTACCCATGATCGTTGTAATTTATATTATAAATTTTTGATTACATATTTTTCTATTCTTAATCTGGTTTGGTTAAAATAATAAAAAATCAAAATATCCTCGACTGATAGAAATCTTTAACTCTCTAATCTGCGTTGCATCGTCTCTTCGTTTAGGCGTTAGGACTTCCCATCATCTTTACTGAGTTAAATTATTTATTCTTGGTAGCGAATTCGTTGACAGAAGAGCGATAGCTTTTGATGTGTTTTTGGTATTTGAAGGGGTTAGATAGTGGAGTTTCTCTGGTTTTTAAGTCGAACCTTGTTGGAGCACTAGATTCATGTTTGATACTGTTTTTGGGTACTTATTGATTCCTTTAACTTCTTGTGATTATCTTATTCCAAGACCTTTGTATGCACCTATCATGCTAGAAGAGTAGTATGTGTTCCATGCTTGGTTCTTTCCAGTTTTTGTGTCATAAAAGAAGGATTTGCGTTATTTTGGGGTCTAATAAGAAAAAATAAATACATATATATACAATCTCTAAAAATTACCCTGCTCTCAGTAATATTCGGTTATGGGCTAAGAACTCTATCGAGAAACATAAAATCTCCACAGCTGCCTTTCCCCTTACTGATAAACTTCTTTTTTTCCCTTGGATTTTATTTTCGAAACTTGTCAATACCATAGTTACTCTAGCCATTTTAGATTTTCTTACTTTAATGCCAAATATTCATATTCTCGACTTTGCTCCAAAGTTACGGCTTACACAGCCCATTTTTTCGAATTCATTTGGTGAGATGTATGTTTTCTTTATATTTTCTTGCATCTACAAGTCTTATTTCTCTTTTCTCAGAGAAATTCTCTCCTATTTAGTTAATACTTTCTTCTCTTAGAGATTACTCCCAAAACCAATGGATGAAGGAGGTTTAATGATTGATTACTGCCTTGATTTCCTAATATTAGGCATATGCTTCGAATATTTTGGTGAGTCCTTGAGAGAATATCAGTTTTCTGTTATTTTGCTTTATTGTTCTATCATTTTAGCCCTTAAATGTGATTATACCCGCTAGGCAGCTCTGCTGTTACTTGCATATGAATCCTTAAAATAGCCATTTATTTTCTTATTAAGATTGCTTGGTTAGAGCTTCCACGTATTATATCCTGGCTCTTAAACACCCATCTAAGAGTGTTGCTCTTATCTCTATGATTTTATTAAGGATCGATTTCTTGGCGATGAATGAGGGGATGGATTTGTTTCACTTTTTTGAGGTTACTGTGCTCTTTAGCCTTCATCATTAGCAGCTTTAATGGCTTATTAAAATTATAGAGTTTCGAGCAGGAGTAGAGTATCGAGATTCTTGGTTGAGATCATTTCTTGTAAATAGTTATTTTTCCTGCTATATTAGCTAATTTTACTAAAGATCAAGCAGTTTAGGAGCTACGCTGATTTATTTTACTGTGCTGCAATAGCTAAATTGCTGAAGTTTACTTTAATTGTATTTACTTCGATCTTAAGAGGGGTCGTTTTGAATTTACTTTGATGTGTACAGCTCATATGGCTCATGATTTTAGGCATCATCTAAAGCTATTAAATTTATCTGCGCTTACAAGATAGAGCTAGGCTTTATTTGTCTTTTATATTATCAAATTATTTCTAGAGTTGCTTGCGCTTATCCTACTAATATTCAGTAGCTTAATCAGCCTTCAAAGAGAAAGGATTCGGATTTTAGTCTCCTTGATCATTTGCATCTAACTCTAAAATACAACGAAAGGAACTTACTTCTCTCAGGCGTTGTTTTATCAATTTAACTCAATTTTTTACCTGATGTTGCTCTGTTCTTAAAGAATTAAGAGTTGGAAGATTCAAGATCATTCTCTTATTAAACTGTATCAATCTTTGATTGAAAATTCATTTACAAAGGTTTAGACTGGTTTTAATTAGTCTTACTGACTTAAAATACTTAGTCATCTTCTTACTACTTAAAAGCAATAATCAGGTCATAATCCCTTACCTCTTTCTTCATTTAACTTTAGATATCAGATTTATTCGTTACATTTATAGATTAGTCCATTGATCTCACATCATCCTAGTCACCAATCGGCTATCTAAATTTAAAAATAAAGAAAAATTTAACTGGTCTCATAACACATTTTTTCTCAGTTAAGCATGTAATTATAACAACTTACTCTTCCTATTACATTGTAGAAATATTTGGAGCATCGTGCAAAATGCCATTATCCTTTAGCTTGAAAGGTGGTGCAGATTTAGAAGTTTCATAATCCTGATCTTTCTGCGAGTTTAATCGGTGATATTAATCTACAAGACTTCGAGGTGGCAGCTGACTATACAATCCGTCTAAAGAGACATTTACTTATGGAGGCTCTTCAAATGATTTGGGTATCGTCGTGCTCTCCTTCACTCTGGGGAGGCTTGGGCGTTGACTCATTTTTCTTATCAAATTACATGAGTAAATAATGCTAAAAATTAAATGATTTTAAAGCTATAAGATGTTTATTCATAGTTAAAATTTTAAATATAGGATGTAAGGGAGTAACTAATTGTCTGAATTCAAAGGTTTTGAATAGTATATCCAAACAATAGTTTGAGTGAAATTTAATCTTGATAACAATAACGAGAAAAGTAAACACTTGTACCATCAAATTAATCTAATTAAATTATATATACATGTATTTATACTAGTATTTGTTTAAAAGATCCATTAAATAATTAGGGGTTTTGGGGTTTTGGGGTTTTGGGGTTTTGGGG
>CAXIVM010001949.1:0-16502 GCA_964035705.1 Porites rus | reverse complement strand
CAGAACGGGTCGAAATCATTCCAAACGTGTGGTGTGGTGCAAATTTTGTTGAAGCTCACGTGAGATGATATTGTCACTTTTCGTGGCAGGCGCAGTACTTTGTGCGGCTTTTGAGGTGTGGAAGTGCGATTCTCGTGGCAGGCGCAGGGAATCGTGAGGTTGCGAGGTGTGACGGAGGTGACATTTCGTGGCAGGCGCAGTACTTTGTGTGCCTTAGACGTGTGGACGCGGAAAGATTCGTGGCAGGCGCAGGGAATCGGGAGGTTGTGAGTTGTGGTAGAGGTGAATGTCGCTGTCACATTGGTGTGAGCGGGTGTCGTTTGGAGGGGCTGGAATCGCGAAACTGCTTGGCAGGGCTGCGTGATGTGCGTGCTCCGATGGGTGTTTCCGGTTGACTTTTGGAGGAAGTCTCGTGCGAAGCGTTCGTTTTGCAGACTTTGACATGTGAGTTTTTGAGGAAGTCTCGTACGAAACGCTCGTTTTGGGGACTTGACATGTGACTTTTGGAGGAAGTCTCGTACGAAACGCTCGTTTTGGAGACTTGACGTGTGACTTTTGGAGGAAGTCTCGTACGACACGCTCGTTTTGTTTTGGAGGAAGTCTCGTACGAAACGCTCGTCTTGCAGCCTCGCAGCGAGACTTTTGGAGGAAGTCTCGTACGAAAGAGCGTGCCCTACAGGAGTGTCCCACAAGAGTGTCCCGCAACCATGTCCCACAAGAGTGTCCTACAAGAGTATCCCACAAGAGTTTCCTACAAGAGTGTCCCACAAGAGTGTCCCACAAGAGTGCAAGACTGTCCCACAAGAGTGTCCTACAAGAGTGTCCCACAAGAGTGTCCTACAAGAGTGTCCCTGTCTCACAAGAGTGTCCCACAAGAGTGCCCTACAAGAGTGTCATTTGGACATATGTAGCTTTTTGAACGTGTTTGCATTCGGGTTCGTGGGCTCCATCTTGTTTTTTTCTGGATTGATAGACACTATATGACAATATTGTGATTCTATGTTATTCCTGGGGGCTTAGCAGAGACGCGCTGGTGAAAACAGAGATCGAATTGAACGAGAAGGAAGTTGAAGTGGATTTGGATGCGGATCAAGACTTGGGAGATCTTCTGGTGAACATAGGAAACAATGGGTTCTAATGTCTTAACTTGGGGGCGATCCTTCGTTTGGGGGCGATCCTTCGTTTCAACAGGAACCGCATGGTTGGAGGCTGGATCTTATCGTTCCACTGATGTGTTTGGAGTTGCCGAAAACAACGAACACATGTGGAGGTGTTTCAAATTAAGTCCGTCAAACCTCGAAGTTTTGGAGCAAAAGAGAAACACCTGTATTGCTTCTCTGAAGACTTAGGCAGAATTCCAAATGCATTCCTTTCTGCCCCTGAAAATCAACTCCATCAGCCCATCACCCCAACCCGGCGCCGCAGTCATGCGGTTTAAGAGAGCCGGGCGGCGGAGTTCCGGAAGGCTAGGCTGTAACGGTGGCATGTTGGGATCTCCACCTGACTGGACATGCGGGAAAGCCTCCCTCAGGTGGGAATGGGGTTGGCGTGTCATCGTGGCGCATCCAATTGAGCATCCGCAGGCTGTGTGGGGTAGGAATTCCTTAAAAGCCTCTTCCAGAATCATACCGTTTTTTGGGAGATGGAAGGATACGTGCAGAAGGAACTATCGTGAAGCAAGTCATATTTTCCGTGTAGCGGGTGCAATGCGAAGATTTGCTTCTGCCCATGGGTGGTGCACCTGCTCAATGCTCTTGAACCCCCAACACAAAACAGAGGCGGTCCGACCACAGCGGACGCATCGATAGGAGTCCCCCTAGGACCACCGAATCCTGGACCACGCCTGCGCAGGTAATGACATGCACTTGAACAAGTGGTTAGCAAGTAGATCTGACGACCTCCTGAAGATACACACACCCACTGGGTTCAACGACACCTACGTTTGGGTTTGTCTTCAGGCCGCGCTTGTCTTCGCTGCATGACTGCGCCAAGCCGCGATCATGCTGCTGCCGGACGATCTCCTCGGGACGGAATGGCATCAGTTCGCCCAGAGTTGTCATGAAAATGAAGGTAGTTGTCATGAAAGCCTTCGGCCATGTTGAACTGTTGAAAAACAGCAAACGGGCCTGAATTCTGCAAAGCACCCACAGAGGTGTGACTGGGGAAAGCTGTCAAAAAGGTATCTATAAAGGTATCTATAATTATGATACCCAATCAATCTGCTGTGCCGGCCAGGTTGCCTCAAAGGAACTCTGGTTCAGGCCGAACTTCTGCAGAGTTGCTTGATCCTTGTGTGCAAACGGAGAAACAAAAAGGTCGTCGCAGCTGGCCTAGTTGATGCGACCAGGGCAGGGATGATGGTGCTGTTTCATCGTTTCATCCAGGTCGGATTGGATTCTTTTTGGTGGCCTCTGTGTCCTTTGGTTCATTGTTGGTCATCTCACACGCTCTCTCCATCTCTCTCTCTCTCTCTATGATTATGAATTCCATTATCTCACCGCATAGGTCCCGTCTGACGCGGGTCGGTCCACCCTGTTCACTGAAGGAGATCTTCGAAGTCACCACCGTCCGAGTTCAACCGCCGAGTCAATGGCTCCCCACCGCTCCCCTTCATCGTCGTTTCGTGGGCGCTGAGGAGCTACCATGAAGCCACCCGAGGCGGAAGAAGTCTCATCGGACCTGACATCGATGAAGGCTTGGTGACCTGTCATAGGTGTTCAAAGGCAATGAACTAACTAGTTCAGGACACCTGTCGGATAAGGCGGGGAGTTTCTATCCTAAGTTGCTCGGGTTTTTGTTCTGCAAAATCCAAGGAATTCACCCAGCTCTGTAGCTCTTCTTCTCCACATGTTTCTGCCTGGCATGACTCCCGGCGCTTTGGTTTAATTGTCTGAACTATGATGAACTATGAAAGTGATGCACTCCCCCAAGTTGATGGAAAAAAGTGATAACCTGCTCAGAATGCTACCAGCGGAAGACCATGTCATATTGGACTCAGAAGTGCTTCCGATGGGTACTGAGAGTGAACCTGAAACTCTTTCCCTTGACATTTGAGGGCCACTTGTTTGTCGACTGTCGCTTCCAAAAGTTGCCTATTCCATCCTAGTCCCAAAGGTCAAACCACCTCCAGCCTGGCCACTCTCAGAAAATCAAGAAGTTGAACATCGCTGGACAAAGTAGTAGGACCGCACTGCACCGCAGAAGTCGAGCAGAGGTCGTGCAGCCTCGCACGCGCCCACCTCGGCTGGGCCTCACTCTGCGAAAAGGACACCTGCGGGCGAAAGCTTCGACGGCGGAATCATGCCATGGACTGAGGTGTAGAGCTGAAATCCCTTCAAAATGTCCACATATTTGTGGGTATTCCATAACCGGTGTCGTGTTTGAGGGCCCATGATGGACTTGAGGTCATGGGGGTGCAACGAAAGCATTGGTCGCCCTGGTGCACACTACAGCGGTTCCTCAACTCAGTGGTGCCACCTGTTGGGAAAGTCATCCCTCATTCCCTCTCTAAGCAAACGTCTCGGTTCCCAACATCTCTAAGCAAACATCATCCCAATCCCCTCTGGTTCCAATACATCTCGGCTAAAGTAAAGTGACGGAACACGGAATTCGAAACTCCGTTGTCAGATTACGAGCAAGAAGCAATGTTGCATACCAATCGAACATATCTTCAACTCCCAAGTGCGGTGGAAGCGTTGGAGATAGTGATGTTACGAGCGATGTTACACTAAACGGGGGTGCCTTTCTTTTGAACTGTGAACCATGGTCCCTTAGCTGAGCGGATGGGAGAAACATGGAGAAACAATGCACACCACAACAAGTCCACCACGAAAAACACCACAGCACCTTCTGCTCTGGCTCGTCCTGCTCCTCCGGCTCGGGCTCCACGGTCTTGGAGCGATGATGCCGATGATGCCGATGATGCCGATGATGCCGATGATGCCGATGATGCCGATAGATGCCGACGCACCTCCTTGTGACCGAGCAATCCACATCAAAGGTTGACGAAGCACAGGACAGATCTTTCGCTATATAGCGACCAAACGCTCATGTGATACATACAGTTTCCGGTTGTACCAATGAAAGTGCTGTTGATGGACACAAGCCTGCACGATGTGCCGGATTTCCTAAGAAATTAAAGGATCAATGGATCCTGTGCTTTCAAACCAGCAGAAGCCTCACTTCTACATCCCAAATGTTCCATCATGTTCCATCCACCTTCCTGCCATCACGCCTCATCCGCAGGGCTAGCATCCGCATCCAAGGCACCTTGAGAGCTGGCGGAGGTCCGACCAATGCATTTGAGGAAACAAACGTGGCAAGACATCCCCAGACGTGCGCCATGTGGTGCGACCTAGGACGCTGGAGCTCCGGCTCCTCGGAGTGGACCCCGCGCGCCTGGCTCGTTCCAGGTGTCCGCCCCAGGCCGAGTGGCCACTGCCACCGCAGCCTCGAGCACCTGGGCGGCGATCGAAGCACCGGGTGAAGAACGGACTGCCACAGCTGATCAATTATGGAGCTCACCTAACACCTGCATGTTTGGCTTTTTGGGGTCCGAATGACGGACACTCTCCACAACAGGGAGGTCCCCTGCCTTCAAAAGAGGATTCAGGTGCACCCCAGTCAGCTGGAACACGGACTACAGTTTTCTGACTGTGCACGAATGAAAATGTGGATAGTTCGGGCAAGTCAATCTCAATCATGTCTGGGTAAAATGATACATGAGAGCGCTCTTCTTGTCGACGATGTACTAGTGCCAGTGAACCCCCACCGGAAGCATGAAGGAGCTGATGCAAGGAGCTGTCGATACCAGGAGATTTGATTGAGGCCCTCGACTCGTTCGCGCAAATGGCATGTGACCATTGCTGTTGGAAGATGTGTTGATCCCCCCACCCCACACCTTCTGCAAACGGCAGAGGGCACACGAGTCAGGCGAGGCACAAACACAAGCCATACGCGCTTCATGCGTCACCTGTCTGTCAGGGCAGGCCCTTCAGCTCGCTGGCCCCGAGTTATATAGATTGAATGCTAAAGCACAAATCTGATGGAGGGAGCATCCCGCATTTGTTCAAGATGTGTCAACCACTTGAGATGCTGGAACACCAAAGAATTTAGAGATCTTCTTGGCATGGCAAGGGCGTTTTCTTTCTGAATAGTCAAACTTGCATGGACTCTGACTCTGCTCTCAAGAACCGTCGGTGCTTCAAAAAGGAGCGAAAGCATGGATTGCACCTACAGTGCGGATAATGTCAATTGTAAACAGGCCTTCCAAAATGTTCAGACAACCAATCAACCCTCATCGAAACCCCATTCCAATCGTCACTCTCTCGGGATTGGTCCCGCCTTGAAACAGGTGCAACCAGAGTCACACCTGACATGGCCTGACCTTGAGCCACTCACGTCGCGGCTCTGCGGCGCCGTCTTCCGGTCTTCTCTTCGCTGTGTGCGGTTTTCGCACGGTCTGCCGTGCTTGGTTCTTTCCAGTGCTGGCGCGGTACAGATTCTAGATGCCCTTATGCATCGGTTTTGTCCAACGGTCACCAGCAATCCATAAAAAGAACGCAAAGAACTCCAAATGAATAGAAATGCATCACCTACATTCATATCCACACTACAAAGTTGGTAGCTGCGAGACAACCTTTTAATGGTCGATAGCCTCACATGTCGTTTGGTGGAAAACCGAAAATTGCTTGGGTGCGTCACCCAACATTTGTTGGACATAAAACCAACATATGGCTGTGGTAGGAAGATGAGACAACATGTGGCTGTGGTTAGCTGGAGCCAACATGTAGCATA
The DNA here is from genome assembly GCA_964035705.1 of Porites rus. Classification (NCBI taxonomy): domain Eukaryota; kingdom Metazoa; phylum Cnidaria; class Anthozoa; order Scleractinia; family Poritidae; genus Porites; species Porites rus. Next base: position 10,706 of record CAXIVM010001949.1, on the reverse strand, counting down.
GGGCATAAACTGCATATTCTCGGAATGGAAAGGCAACATATATCCAAAAGCTGCCGTGGCCATATAACTGGTTCACTCCTGGGTGTCACGACGTGTCTTCCCACATTGATGCCATACATACCCTGCCAGGTCAGCTTATTGCCGGTGAATAGCTTCACCGGGAATCCAGGCAAACCACTTTTTTGCCCGTGTTCTAAAACTGTGACCAACAAAGAGAAGCCAATTCCACTCTCAAGCAATAGAGAGGTGTGAGTCAAAGTGGGTAAAGAGAAAACAAGACTATAATAGGGTCCCCAAAATGTTTTTCAGGCTGGTCAGCCGATGAAGATCACACTTGTCCATGTTCCACCCCCAGAATATCTGGCCACCTGTCTTGGTTTGCATCTGATGACCCCCCCCCGCCCTGCATCACGCAAAACACGAGTCCCTTTCCGGCGTCTCAGTGGGTGGGCCGGCTGGTCGGCACCTTCTCTTTCAAAGCGTCTCGGCTCTTGTACTCTGTGGCAGCACGGCCTCATTGAAATCACTGAAACGTCTCTCTCACTGGTCTGTCCAAAAAGACCCGTTTACGGTCGTGTCCAACTAAGAAAGGTGGATTGAAATGCAGAATCTTGAAGTTCAACATAGCATATAGCTGGACAATGCTGGACATGTCAGGCCGGGTTGAAAGCAACCATTGTCCCTCAACCTCTGTCAATGGCCAACCTACTGTTTCATAATCTGGCTAGTCTGGGTTTGCTCCCATCATCTGCCCAAACTCCACATCAACCTGATTTCTGGGCTCTGTGGATCTTGGAACCTTCCCTGAGGTCTCACTCACAGACACACAGCCCGGATCGCCACGGGCGTGCAGAGCGTCGCATCGGTCTCGGCGAGAAGCAGAGTGCCCTGTCATACTGACGCAGGGCGGCCTGGCTTCCGAGGCCAGAGACCGGCCGGAAAAAAACAAAAAACAACAACTGAACATGTCTGAACGGTTTGTGTCGGAGATCGAACCGATCCGTGTCCTTCTCGTCGGGGATCGAACCTACTATCTGCAAAATGCAGAATTGAAAACTCAACCATTGGCAGAAGCCCTTGAGAAAATGTTCTTTTCTGGCCCCTGACTTCCACCCGCCACTGGCTTGAGAGGAAGCCATCAGAGGTGGGAAATAATTCTTCTCGGCGCTGGGCGGATGGTTGTTTCGATGGCGAAAGACGAGCCGTGCAGATATTGAAAGAGAACGAAACATGTTCTTTGAACCGGAACCCAAAAGCCAGTATGCAAGTCTCCACCCTCCAAATAGAACAAAATGGTCTTGAAAGTTCATTGAGGAATGGTAAGCCACACAAATCCACTGAATCACAACAAGGACTCAAGAAATTGACAGTTGTTTTCGGACATCTAAGCCTGCCTCTTAAGGCGGAAGATTGGCCACTGTTCATTGTTGACTCAAGAAATCCAGCACATAGTATACACAATCAATGTCAAAAGCGGGACATAATTCTCTCAGGTGGTGCAAGAGTTTTCGTTCACTGGTGGGCGCCTCCCCTGCTGCATCTTGTTGCGTCCTCCCTGTGCAACCGTGCCTGCCGCGCTTGCACTCCGCCCGGCCGCCGTTCGGGCATGGCGCTAAAAATCAAATGCAGTCGGGCCTCCTCCGGCAGACAAATAAGGCTAGGGACCCAAATGGCTAGAGGTGTCGGATGTAGGTTGGACACATTTTGGTTGGTGAGTGTAGTTGAACCAATCTGACTGCAAAATGGTTGCTGCATCTTCATGGCAGCCCATAAACTATGGGACTGTAAATCTTGGTGCTGATACAAATGGCAGGTGGTTTACAGCTCAAGTGTCGAGCTTGGAGCTTGAGGGTGCAAATGGTGATGCGTAGTGGCTAGACAGGCTCTGCGAGCCTAGTTGGGGAGGTGCTTCAACCCCGCTGATGACCCAAAACCAACGATGTCGTGTCAAGTGTTTCTGCTGTGGTTGTTAGTCTTCAGCCCCACGCTTTGATCCACGAAAAGTGGCGCATGCCTCGCTTCTTCTGTGCGTGCTGAGCATGGAGAAGAGATTCCAAGTCTACAAGGTGAGCCGTCAATGCACGTTTTTCTCCGCAACTTCGTGGCGGTGTTTCGGCGCCATTGGGCGCAGGCTTCGGACCGCCCGCATTCGCGATGATTTGAAGAGAAATTCTAACATATTGTGGACACTTTTATCGAGGAAATGTTTCTGCAGTGGGCTGAGCAGGAGAAAGATGCCATACCTGAAAATTCACCTGATGAGATTGATCAAACAGGCCGGAACATCAAGAATTTCTCTTCAAATGTGGCGGCAAAATCATTTAAGGCAGCACCTCCGCGGCGAACGAATTGAACAACTTGCATTGCGAATGGTACAAGGAGAGATGCCCAAAAAAGAACTGGGGAGTTTGGGGGTTCGAGCCATAGCCATGTGATCTCATGTGGACTAAAAGCATACGAGCTCCACCCCTCCGATGGCAATCATCCTGTTTGTGTGCTCGTCTAAAACCCTTCGAAGCACCTCACTCGACCCACACCGGCCGGAACTGCGTTGGCCTCTTTTTTTACACGCTTTGCACCGCTTGAAAGGTTTCAACAAAGCTTATCAAAAGCGATGACCATATTTCCGCAGCTACCTTTCCTTAGGGCCTTAGGGTCATTCATGCTCAGACATTTAAAGTCCATCACAGCTGGCAACTGCAAGCACCGCAATCGCAGCTTTAAACGTTGTCCTTTCCTCGGCCAGACCTCAACTCTGGAGCCTGAACAAATGGCCCTCGTGGGCCACTTGTGGGACCCTTTTTGTTGCACGTGAAGCTCTCACAAGTTGGATGACCTACCTATCTATCTTACCTGAGTGCTTTTGGGGTACTAATTACAGTACTTTTTTTACGTGCTTCCAAAGCAAACGATATAGTAATTGCAACAAATCTTGAATCTCAAGTAGGAACCGTATCTGTTGGCCCTTGTTCACTCCTTCACTCAAGTTCGCTCGTTCAGTCGATCTGTACATCAGTTCCTGCCACCAATCTGATCGGTTGTGAACCCCAAAAAGAGAAACAAGGCCTTTACCTTTGGATCTTGACCTTCGACGAAAACACTTACCCACAAAGCCAGACGCTCCATGTATGTCCATGTAATGCCTACATTGACCCATGAAACCTCCCCAACGTAGGCAATATTCTATACATGGAGTGCCTAGTAGGCAAGGTCAAGACCAGAGGTAAAAGGTATAGAGGGCGACCGCTTTTCTGGGGATCAACAAAGGGCTTCTTCCTGTCAGATTTTCACAAAATTGGTACGCGACCAGCAGTATCCATCTACAGCACAAGGCTGTGGTTTCGACAGGCTCCATCCCTTTTGCGCCTCTGCAGCTGCAATTGCCGCGTTCCAGGAGGCGCAAGAACGCTGGCCCCGCCACTGCCAGAACTCCTTGCAAGCCTGACAGAACAATGGAGACCACACGCCGGCCCTGCTATTTATGGACACCCCTTTTTCGGAGGGTCTTGGTATACATACCCTAAGGATCGGGAACCGTGAATCCTTGGGCGGATCTCTATTGGTGCAGGTTGCCGGTGTCCAATGGCCACATTTTACTCATAACCTGCCATCCAACCATTTGCGTTTGTCAAAGCAACATTGGAACCCACAAACACTGGGTGAAATCGATGTGGGGCCGCAGGTTGCCTCAAACAATCTAGCATGCAGCAAAGCTCGGTGGTGCCACCTGTTGGGAACATCATCCCCGGCACAAGCGAAGGAACAAAAGTTGGTGAAGCCAGAAAAGGATCTTTGTTTAGGTTTGAGAGCCCCTAGAATTAGTGGCACATGATATGAATGATGTGTTTGAGGCTCGTGGTTTGGGATCGCTGGATCGCTTTCATCCACTAGTCCTCCAACTATGCAAAGAGCGCGCCCACTTTATATTAGCATTTATAGACCGACTTTGCAGCTGGTGAGCACCTTCACGGCCTTTGTCCGCGGCCCAGGCTGCAATCACTCCCATCTGTGTCAGGTGGCCCAATGGCACTAGTTGCCAAGGTGGCCTAGCTCCATCATCAAACCTGGCTTGATCAAATTGTCTCATGCATGCAGGAAGCTTGATTTTGTGTGCAAATGGGGTTCGGACTTCTGAACAACCAGGTGGGTGGGACATGGTGCATCAAAACCCATTTCGACACCCATCTTGGGGTAGGACAATCCACTGTTGAGACCCATCCCACTCAATTGAAACAGGTGAAACTCCTGCTCTGGTGGTTCAGGGCCCCACCTGGCCAACATCTTGGAGGCCCGTACGAACTAAAAGCCTTGTGCTTTGAGCCAAACTCGCAGCAGCGGTGAGCTTGGTGGCTCCTTTTTGGGGCTTAAGAGCTGACATAACGTATGTGTCTCGAACTCATCGAGGAGAACAGGGAGAAAGTTGAGGATGTTCCCACTTCTATAAACTGTTTGTAGGACTGGCGCAACGCCAGAAATGAAGGAACTAACGTCAAAGACCAAGGCCACGATTGGCCTGGTAGCTCCATGTAGCCCCCATGTAGCCAGTGTGTCATGTCCCACAAATCCCATAGAAAACTAAACTATGAATCTGAAACAACATAAACATCAACCCTTGGCGCGGTCCTCGACCTTCAACCTACTGGCAAAACACCGGGCGCTGCAAGTTCGCGGTTCAGAAGACGATGGCTTTTTGCACTGAAACCGCGGTTCGAGTGGACGCGGTTTCCGCGGGTCACCGCTGCTTCATCAGCGTTTGTAGCTCTTGCGAAGGAGCGCCCTTCCTCAGCGGGCCACCAAACCGATATCAAGATCATCAGCAAGAAAAGCAAGACTAGAAAAGGAAGTTTCAAAGCAAAAATCATAGGGGTTTGAACTCAATCACAGGGAAAACTCCCCAAAACCAAGAAAGAACACAAATGAAAGAAGGAAAGCAAGAAGTCCTTCAAGTCAGGTGGCCTCCTGCCTCCTGTTCTCCCAACTTCAGAAACACATCGACAATTTATATATATATACACACGCGACCAAAAGCTCACCGACCGTCTCCTGTACAAGACTACCCTTGGAACACAAGGCCCTTACGGCCACGAACTTTTCCCCATTCCTCGAAACCCCTCAGAATGGAAAGGGCCCTTCTCCAGGTGGAAACATATGGAATGAAAGGATGCTATTCGTGGTGTTTCATGTTTGGGGTCTTGGGGTCTGGACCCCCTGACCCCCCTTGACCCCCCAAACCCCCGATTCCCAACCGCTTCCCGCCGGCGTCGGGAAACCGAGGGGCTCCCTCCCGGTCCCCGGCCCAAAAACCATCTCCGAGGCGCGCCAAGCGCCGGTCCTTCTTCCGGCGGAGCTTTTGCTTTCGGGATTCCAAATAGAAAAAAGTGGGATCCTCAGGCGGTATCAGACGCGAGGTCCGAAGGAGGAGGAGGAGGAGGAGGGTGGTGTCGCGAAGAGTCCGCCAAAACAGACACGGATGGGTGGGGAAAGGAGGTTTATTCTATGGTCTTCGAGTAACCGGGAGGAGATGTGTTTATAGCTGATAGCGGTTGAGAAAGTCTTGAGAACAGGCGAGCAGTTACTCAAAGACTCTTGCGACTTCGGATTACCCGATTGCAAACAACGTGGTCTTCCAAAACGGATGCAAACGGATTGCATGCAAACGTGACAAGCAACGGCGATCTAGGTCTGAAACCGGCTTCAGTGTCTACAGTGTACAGAATTGTAGCCGCAGCCACAGTCGGGGACACTGAAAAACAAATAAATGACCGTCGGATCTGGGAGTCTGGAGGATCCAGTGTGTGTCCAATTACCCGGTCAAAGATGATCGGTGTTTTGGGGGGAAGGGTCTTTACTCAATCATCCACTAGGCCCTGGTGATGAGATATACCCAAGTTCGATCCAACCCAAAGCAAACCGGAATCCGCTTGGAAAGAGGTGCTGCGACCAAGCGGGTTGGGGAGTCAAAAAGGGGGAAGTCCAATGAATGGCCTGCTCCAGGTCAAAATGGAGGGGATCGACTTTTAGGTGGGCCACCCCAGTCTTGAACTTCTTGCTGTGCACTTCCTGTGCGCTCCAAACATGGGAGCATACAGTGGGGAGTTCCTTCGTTCGGATGGGAGTTCCATACAGATTTCATGTCCTCCAAAACTCAGTGTGCACAGCATGTGTGCACGGACGCACGGACCCCGCTCTACCAGGGAAGCTGGAATGTGCAAAAGGGCCTTTGACCATCTGCAGCAACATCTGGGAAGCTGAGAAAACACAGCGATCTCAATCTATAAGGGATTTCCAACCCAAGGAATGTTCATCTGCTTAGTCCTTTCATGTCCTTACCACCTGGATCGATTCTCTTGTGGTTGACAGGACAACTACCACCTACGGGGGCCAAGGGATCTGCTGAGGCCTACTTCTGCGGGTCAAAACCCCAAAAAAAACTCAGTCATGACTAATCTTCATCATCTCCCAACAACAACAATCCTCACCTTCAGATGAGTGAAAATGTTTGTCAATGTCTTTCATCCATGTGCTCACGAACGCGAGCCGGCTCGCTCAGCTGGCATCACCCAGCACTGGGTGCCCACACCGTCAGCGCAGCATCTCCCATAGCAGCCTGCGTCGGACGGGTCGGACAGAACCACGGTGCAAACGGTCTGAAGAACACATTGCTTTGTGTTTCACTGTGATTTCACATGTTGCTTGGTTTTACACGTTTGTGCTGCTCCGGTCGGTTAAACAGGAAGTTCAGCATATTTTGGTGGGGAGTCTCCGCCCATGAAGTCTTCATGCAGCCGCCGGTCGGTTGGATCCGAACTTGACCCTGGAAAACGCACCATTGCGGGGGAACTGTGAGGTATTGATTTTGACATCTGGAATTCACTACTGTACGGCCCTTGTTTGGCGGACCGGGCCGGCTTGGCGGGGGTTGTGACTCGGTTGTGACACACATGACGAGACATCTGGAGGAAATATGGGACATCAACTCTTACAGAGACAAGATTTGCCGGATATCATGAGAAATCGCTGTGTGTTGTAACGACTTGGCTACCCATGAAGAGAATTAAAGAGAAGACTTGCTGGGCTGGCTTCTTGATTTGCATCGCACAGAAGCAGCCACTTCTACCACTCCCAATTGCTTATAGTCCGGTGGTACTTCGTGCAGTCTCAAACAGAACACCTCCCTAACTACCTAAATACCACAAATATCCACAAATAAACATATGAGTTCACTCATTGGCACGCGGCACGCGCTGACACAATATGACGCAGTATTATACATTCAAAATTCAAACACTTCAAATCTCTTGTTCACTTTTGGTTCAGCCTCTTCAAACAAATGGGTTTCTCTTCATTCCACCACCGTTCTGAACCGGTGCCGATGGTGTTGTGAACCGTGCCCATCATTCGCCCAGGCGGTTCTTCCAGGCGCACATGGCGCTTCAGCGCACGCGTGCGGACCTGCATGGCTTGTTGCATCATGGAGATGTACTCCGTCGCTCGGTCGTAGTACTGCGCATCTTCGGTGGTCGCCGCCTCGAAAAACGGTCACCGTTGGTTCGAAGTCGTGACGAATTCGAGCCCAAGGGCGGATGGGTCACTGGCGGATTGGTTGTGCAGTTCGTTAGTCACCAAGAATAACGAACCAAACGTCCAATGTGAAATATGTTTCAAACTTTCAAACTGTCAAATACTTCCCTGCGACGTCCGCGGAACATGATTGGTCGAAACAAAACATACTGACTTCTATGCCCAGAGTTCTATTCATACACAAACACAGTAGATTACAACCTCTCTCCAGGGTCTCTAGGTGTTGCTTCTTCATCTATTCAGATATTCCGAACTGTGCTTGTAGGAAGTGCATTCGGTAAGGAGATCTCATTTACATAACCGACCAGCATCCAGCATCCAGGTAAAAAGGTTCTCATGTGCAGTCTGCGAAAGCGGCTCTATTGATCTACACGTGCACAGCAGGCTTTGATGTTGATTGGTTAAACAATAAACCAATCAAGCAACATTCAATTGTTGCCTCCAGGACAGGGCCCCCCAGGCCCGAATCCAACACGGCCCTGCTTTCAAGTGGCAACGTACTCTGGTGGAAAACTCACCTCTGGTGATCCTTTGAAGCCTTTTCAACCAACGAATTATTAGTATTGTGCACTTCGCGTTGAGACAATTTCTCCAAGCTGGATTCAAGGCTTCTTCGGCTACTTGTTCCTTTTCGTGGTGGAAACGTTATAGGATACCTAAAAGACTTCAGAAGGTGTGGTGATATACAATAATACCGACCCTATAAACACACGCTTCAATGCGCTGTCAGATGTTCATGCACCGGTTCCATTCAAAAAAGGACCACACACCACCACAACTGGCCTTCGCGTCGTAGAGGGTGATGAGACCCGCACAAATCTGGCTCACGGCAGGGTTCCTCAGTGACCGAAGACACCAACGCGGTGACCCCGACCAAAAAAACCGCTGCGACCCGTGAGGATTCGACTTGTGACCACGGAAGGATTTCCACAGGAAGGAAGGATGGTCCCTCAACACTGCGTGAGTTCAAAAAGGAATCGAAGAAAGGATTTCCAGAAAGAAAGATCTAACCCAAACGCTCCGTGAGTTCACAGGCCGATGGATGGTCCCTCAAAACCGGATTCGAGATGCCAAACCCCTAAATATGAGGATCTATGAGCGTGTGCAATGTGGAACACTTCGATAACAAAACCAATATGGGATCACAGCTGCATCCCTCCCTCCCTCCCTCCCTCCATCCATCCATCCATCCATCCATCCATCCTTCTTTCTACCCAGATCAATTGTGCATCTTCTTGTCAGATACACCACCGATTCGATCTCATTCGGCCTTGGCACCTGTCGCCCTGCCCTCGTGTCTGCCCTCCTGTTCACCTCTGCACCTGGTGGACCGTGCCGACACGGACGCTTTTGTTCACCGAGAACGTCGGTCTCTGTGGTACCGCGGGACGCAAAGCCGCCATTCTCCATCATGTCTTGCAGGGCCTCCTCGTAGTCCTGCGCTTGGACGGCACGAAGGAAGCCGAACGCAAAAAAAGACCCGAAGCCTTTCAAGAAGTTGAGGAACATGCCTCCGGGGTGTTTGACCCGTTTGACTCCGGACCCACCTGCCTTCCTGCACCGGTGTGGCTACATTGGTTCAAACCGCCGAGAGATCTCAGAGATCAGTGGAGCTGTGGCACTGTGACAAGCTTCTTCCCCAAGTTCTCCAGCAAAAATACAACAAACACATCCCACAGTTCTGTGGTGTCGCTTTGTCTTGGAAAAGCTGCTTTTTGTGATGTTGACATGGTATTCCACCTGTTTTGGTTAGATACTATAGTACTTCAGGACTTGAAATCAAACAAAAATAAGATCGGGGCCAAACGGGGTTTGCATGGTTTCCAATAGAAACTAGGAACCTGCTTTTTCTCCTGCGATCTCACAGAACTGCGAACACGGTGGCAGTTGGGCTGACCATCGCGAAGTAGTAAGCACAATCGTTCTGCCTCAAAAGGGCTTCTCCTCTGGCAAAGGAGCATGGCACATGCACACCCTTTTTTGAAAACACTTTGAACCAATTGAAACCCTGTCCAGATCAGGTCCGCAAAAAGCTGCGTAGACAAAGGCTAGCGGGTAGAGAAGGTCCAAATACAAAGCTTCCATCCATGACCGGTAAGAGACAGCGAAAGTGATGCCTCCATGGTCAAGTCCATTTCTTTTTAGATTTCATTTGCAGTCCCGGACTGCTGCTGCATCTGCTCAATTTTGGAGCAACAAGGTACTATTAATTATGACATATCATGACCATGTACCCACAGAAAGAGGTCCTGGAAATGGATTCTTCGAGGTGTCGGAGTAGAGGTGAAAAGAAGAGTGAACAGGTGACAATCACCTGGGGTTGGTACATGGGATAAAAAACCATTGGCTTCTCTACGTATTGCCTCAATAAATGTCCTTACGAGGGTGGAATCAAGGCCTGCGGCTTATGTCCGTGATGAGCACGGGAAACAAAAATGGAGGACAGTTAGATCTCCAAACCATTCTTGGCCAACCACCTCTTCTGCCCCCAAAAACACCACTTACAGGACTTGTAGGGACGACTGCTCCAATATCAGCTGCAGGTTTTTGCCAACCCAGGGACTGCGCAAATTCGCCGCGGTCCCATCGGTCCGTCATCTGAGTGACGCCTTCCTCGGTGAAGGGATTGTCCGCCGCCTGGGTGCCAGGACTGGGCGGATTGTCTGGATGGTCACTCAGTTCCGGGTTACACGCACAAAATATGCACGACAAGAACTAGGCAACTCAGATGATGATGAGTTGTGCAGACGCACTTGTCTTGGTGGCCATGCCGCCATGATCCGCCATGCCTGGTTGGGGATAAGCCTTGTACATAGATGTTAAACTTGAAGGATCAAGTTCATGTAAAGCACTTCAAAGACGTTCTTCCTTAACTAGATGGAATCCGTACTTCGCAAGCCAATAAGCGGGGAAGAGGGAGGAGCAAGGAAGAGGTGGAGACCCAAGCAGTTTCACCCAAAGTGACAACAGAACCAATATGGACTATTGACATCAAACATTCTTGTACCAAAAGGTTAAGCACACACATGCACACACCCTTGATGGTACTCTTGATGATATATGTTACTAGGGCCGAGGTTTGTGCCATCTGGGCTGTTCATTACTGGTTTCATGTGGCTTCATTA
>CAXIVM010001948.1:0-17000 GCA_964035705.1 Porites rus | reverse complement strand
CGCAGGGCATCGTGAGGTTGTGAGTTGTGGTATAGAGGTGAATGTCGCTGTCACATTGGGATTGGCGTGTGAGCGGGGGTTGTTTGGAGGGGCTGGAATCGCGAAACTGCTTGGCAGGCGTGATGTGTGTGCTACGATGGGTGTTTCCTTGACCTTTGGAGGAAGTCTCGTACGAAACGCCCGTTTTGCTGACTTTGACGTGTGAGTTTTTGAGGACGTCTCGGTCGAAACGCTCGTTTTGGAGACTTGACGTGTGACTTTTTGAGGAAGTCTCGTACAAAACGCTCGTTTTGGAGACTTGACGTGTGACTTTTGGAGCGGGATGATTTGTGGTATCAAGAGTGTCCCAAAAGAGTGCCCCGCAGGAGCTTCCTACAAGAGTGACCCACAAGAGTGTCCTACAAGAGTGTCCCAGATAGAGTGTCCCACAAGAGTGTCCCACAAGAGTGTCTCACAAGAGTGTCCCTTAAGAGTGTCCTACAACAGTATCCCACAAGAGCTTCCTACAAGAGTGTCCCACAAGAGTGTCCCACGAGAGTGTCCCACAAGAGTGTCCTACAAGAGTGTCCTACAAGAGTGTCCTACAAGAGTGTCCCACAAGAGTGTCCCAAAAGAGTGTCCCAAAAGAGTGCCCCGCAAGAGTGTTCCACAAGAGTGTCCGGGAAGAGTGTCCCACAAGAGTGTGCTGCAAGTGAACCACAAGAGTGTCCTACAAGAGTGTCTCACAAGAGTGTCCCACAAGAGTGTCCTACAAGAATGTCCCGTAAGAGTGTCCCACAAGAGTGTTCCACAAGAGTGTTCTACAAGAGTGTTCTTTGGACATATGTAGCTTTTCGATCGTGTTTGCATCCGGGTTTGTGGGCTCCATTTTGTTTTTTTCGGAGAAACGAAGAGAACTTAGAAGCATAACTGTTTCACAGCTATCTGTGCTGTGTGTGTTTGCATCTGTTCCTGAGCTTGACAAATCTAAGACGTTCCTTTTGTGTTCCTGAGGTGTGTGTTGTGTTGAGTCAAGGTCCCGCTCACATGCATTTCTTGTCGTTCTAAGTGTGTGCACGGGATTGCCAAATTTTGAGGAATGATGCAACGGAGTTCTACAAGAGCAATGTGGCCATTGAATTTTTTGACAAACGCCTACGAATGATTCTAAACTATAAGAACCTCGGATGGAATTCATGGACATTCAAACACCATCACGCACCTTATACGCAGAAACAACCTGACAGTAGTGCCTTCTAGAACTGCAAACGTCGATTTGTTTGTAGCCGGGAATTTCAGCCAAACTTCTAGGGGCAGTTGAGAGAGTTCCTTTGGCTTCGAGATTGTCATGAGTGCAAAGTGTGCCCAGCACGTTAATGGAAACATGGCATGGTGGTGTGAACGCAGCGCCCGAGAGCGTGAGATGAAGCGAACCCCAGGAGGTTGTGAGCTGGCCCTGTATGAGGCTTGAATGTTGGACGTGTTCTGCTTCTTTTGTGAGTCCTTTCCCATTTGTGTTTACACTTCGATCGAGGGTGAATCGTGTCCGATGCTTGCGGATGACCCTGTTTGTTTCCGTCACCCAACCGGACCTAACGAAAGGAACTGCCGAGTGTTTTGGAATGACTGGATTGTGTTTCCTTGATTTGTTCCTGTGATGGCCACGCAGACGAATTCTGTTGAAACGTTTGAGCTTGAGGCTGCCGAGATTGAAACTTGGAGGCGTGTGGGGTGATGAAACATATCAATGGATTGGATGCTTGATGGGTTGAAGTGAACTACAGAGGAGTGGTTGATGCATCCGAGACGCATGTCGGTGCGATCACTCTTCTGAACAGTCCTGCTACTGAAGTGCAGCGCCATAGACCGTGGCAGTTTTGGATCTTGTTATGCCGAAGTGTGAATGCGTGGACGCCGACAGCACTAGCGCGTCAAACTGTATGTCCATCTGGACGGTTGCGACGAGTGATTGGCATGGAAATCGAATGCGGCGTGGCCCTATGTTTTGTAGAACTGCGGCAAGCGGGGTATATATCCCCTGATCTAGAGCAGTTTGATGGCTGTTGTGGTGGTGTTGTTGCTCAACCATGGCGGGGTGATGCCCTGATGGCGGTGGTGTATTGTATGGTGGAATCGCAACACGTCTTTGGTGAAACTGTTGTCATCCTCAATGCTGCCAGAGACCTACACGTTCCTCCGACGGGGGCGCTGTTAGCTTTGTTGTGAAAGAAGAGCTTTACATGAACAATGATGCAATGTTAATGGCGGGTCCTCCCATGTGAGGATCTGAAGTTTGACATTCAAAAGAGCTGTGCTTGATGAACACTTTCAGTGGTGTGTGCGCGGTGTGTGTTCCGTTGTATTGTGATTTGTAATGATGGCGGGCGGGACAGGATACCAATCAAAAAAACATTGATTCCTATCAATCAAAAGATTGATTAAACATAGAAACATATTCACCCCACTCCTTTACTCCAGGTCTGCTGATCCCTGTCCCGGTCCCCTGGTCCCTTGGTCCTGTGGTGGTCTGGTCCTTTGGTCGTTTGCTCCCTTGGTCCTCTGGTCTGTCTGTACTTTCGAGGCAAGAAAGGGTGATTTGCAAGTTTCCTGGTCGTACAATCCTGCGAAGCACTGTAGCAGACCTTTGATCGCCAGACGTAGCAGACCTTTTGTGAGCAACCCGACGGTAAAATTTTAGACGTGGAAGGTGCCATTCCAAGGGCAAACCTTTTGTGAGCCACCCAACCCGAGTCACCCAAGGGTAAAATTCAGGAGGAAGGAGCCATTCCAATGTAACAGATTATTTGTTAGCCTTGCGAGGGTAAACTTTAGAGGAAGAAGCTGCCACTCCAACGTAGCAGGCCTTTCATGATGGGTGTAGGAACCGGAATGCATAGTGCATAGAGAAAACACGGGTATATGATGAACAATTGTGCTAAAATACTATATGCGAATATAGCAAACCATAAGTCAGATGCAATAACGTAGTATTTCAGTGGTATTAGGCGGCACAGCTTCATCGTTGTAAGTAGGATAATCGTACGGGATACGTTGGGCATCCAGAATATAACCAAGGAATCCTCTACTTGGAAAGCGCTGGGGAGAACTGAAAGATGTGGTGGCCATGCACCTTGGAAGGGGGGGGCACTAGAGGATTCAAAAAGTTACGACTACGATAACAACTCACCATCGAGGATTTGTTTGGCAACGTTTACCCCAAATCATGAGATTTCTTGGAACTGGGTATGCGGATTCGAGATGCAACTGTTAAAGTGCAGGGATGACATCCTCGTCCAACTTTTGCTATCACGTGTTCCTGCACGTGATTCAATTTCGATGTCCCGGTGCTTCTCCCGGTTGGGGTGAGGTATGAGATTCAGAACGAGGCGCAAGGCCTCGATTCTTCCTGGGTGGAGGGCTGGCATTGTGCCCGTGCCAACGTCATACGCAGCTCGATCTCTTCAGTGGCTTAGCTCAAGACAGGTGTGGATTAAATTGAGTAGTAGCCTGTTGGTCTTTGAGATGTAGGATGTTTGCAATGAGAGATGTTCATTCTGGGGGAATTTTACTCAAAGAAGTCAAACAGACAAAAGGGAAAACTTGAACCACTAACGAGTTGCGTGTCCACAGCCTGTGGCGATTTCTGAGGAGATTTTGATTGGGACAGGTGGTGGTCGAACCTTTGCGTCCAGCAGCCGCTTGGGAACATTTCTACTGCCCAGTGACTCGGCGTTGAAATGTCATGAAATGTCGTACTGAAGACTGGGTCAACATGCACAGCTTGAGGCTTTTAGTGTTTTCAAATGAGTTTAAATCTTGTGTGGTCGACCCACAACGTGAAGGCACCGAGTGAACAGCCTTGTTCAAAGGCAACAGATGCACATTCTTTGACTGAAAGAGTCCGAAATCCCAGATATCGCAAAGAAACATGGATGGAAGCAGATTGAACATGCAGTCCAAAAACCTGTGACCATTGGGTGACAAGGACATCGATGTGGTGACGCTGCACGACTATGATTCGACGTCCTGGACGCAAATGTACGGAGGGATTCTGGCCGCGCGAGACCTGGGGTTGACATATGGAAAGAAACTTGGAGGCCATCGATATTGGGTTGGAGGGTAACGCTAGTAGGTTGGAGGCCATCGCTCTTAGATTGGAGGCCATCGCTACTAGCTTAGAGGCCATCGCTCTTAGGTTGGAGGCCATCGCTACTAGCTTAGAGGCCATCGCTCTTAGGTTGGAGGCCATCGCTACTAGGTTAGAGGCCAGCGCTTCTAGGTTGGAGGCCACCGCTACTAGCTTAGAAGCCAGCGCTTCTAGGTTGGAGGCCATCGCTACTAGCTTAGAAGCCAGCGCTTCTAGGTTGGAGGCCATCGCTACTAGCTTAGAGGCCATCGCTCTTAGGTTGGAGGCCATCGCTACTAGCTTAGAGGCCATCGCTCTTAGGTTGGAGGCCATCGCTACTAGCTTAGAGGCCAGCGCTTCTAGGTTGGAGGCCACCGCTACTAGCTTAGAAGCCAGCGCTTCTAGGTTGGAGGCCACCGCTACTAGCTTAGAAGCCAGCGCTTCTAGGTTGGAGGCCATCGCTACTAGCTTAGAGGCCAGCGCTTCTAGGTTGGAGGCCATCGCTACTAGCTTAGAGGCCAGCGCTTCTAGGTTGGAGGCCACCGCTACTAGCTTAGAGGCCAGCGCTTCTAGGTTGGAGGCCATCGCTACTAGCTTAGAGGCCAGCGCTCTTAGGTTGGAGGCCATCGCTACTAGCTTAGAGGCCAGCGCTTCTAGGTTGGAGGCCAGCGCTTCTAGGTTGGAGGCCAGCGCTTCTAGGTTGGAGGCCATCGCTACTAGCTTAGAGGCCAGCGCTCTTAGGTTGGAGGCCATCGCTACTAGCTTAGAGGCCAGCGCTTCTAGGTTGGAGGCCATCGCTACTAGCTTAGAGGCCAGCGCTCTTAGGTTGGAGGCCATCGCTACTAGCTTAGAGGCCAGCGCTTCTAGGTTGGAGGCCAGCGCTTCTAGGTTGGAGGCCATCGCTACTAGCTTAGAGGCCAGCGCTTCTAGGTTGGAGGCCACCGCTACTAGCTTAGAGGCCAGCGCTTCCTAGGTTGGAGGCCATCGCTACTAGCTTAGAGGCCAGCGCTCTTAGGTTGGAGGCCATCGCTACTAGCTTAGAGGCCAGCGCTTCTAGGTTGGAGGCCATCGCTACTAGCTTAGAGGCCAGCGCTTCTAGGTTGGAGGCCAGCGCTTCTAGGTTGGAGGCCATCGCTCGTGGGTTGGAGGCCATCGCTACTAGCTTAGAGGCCAGCGCTTCTAGGTTGGAGGCCATCGCTACCAGCTTAGAGGCCAGCGCTTCCAGGTTGTAGGCCATCGCTCTTAGGTTGGTTGGAGGCCATCGCTACTAGCTTAGAGGCCAGCGCTTCTAGGTTGTAGGCCATCGCTACTAGCTTAGAGGCCAGCGCTTCCAGGTTGTAGGCCATCGCTCTTAGGTTGGTTGGAGGCCATTGCTACTAGCTTAGAGGCCAGCGATTCTAGGTTGGAGGCCAGCGCTTCTAGGTTGGAGGCCATCGCTACTAGCTTAGAGGCCAGCGCTCTTAGGTTGGAGGCCATCGCTAGTAGCTTAGAGGCCAGCGCTTCTAGGTTGGAGGCCATCGCTACTAGCTTAGAGGCCAGCGCTTCTAGGTTGGAGGCCATCGCTTTTAGGTTGGAGGCCGTCGCTACTAGGCTTAGAGGCCAGCGCTTCTAGGTTGGAGGCCATCGCTTTTAGGTTGGAGGCCATCGCTAGTAGGTTGGAGGCCATCGCTACAGCTGACCAAGTCTACAGGTTTTATCACCCTGTGTTGACCGCCACCTTGGGGAAAGACTATGGCCCCAAGTTTTGGAGCGGGGTTGTCAATATATTAGCCCTTGTGAAGATGTTGTGAATTTACTGTAGATGTTTCTCTATCATGATAACGACCCCCTGTCTGAGGAATAAACATCCAGTTTGTGTGCTTCCCACAACACAGAAAACAAACCGCCACATATGAACCTCGATCAACGGCCACACATGAACATGAACAATTGCACACACTTTGTGTCTCCAGATTTGTCCAAAGCTTTGCAAACACGCTGAACTTTTAGTGCTGTCAGCTCTTCGCGCTGTGCCGTCTAGGGTTTAAGGCTGGCTAAGAGGGGCTGGCTCACAGAAGACTTCACAGTTTATTTGTTGCAAGCACAGTTCCAAGGAGATATAATATCGGCATGAACCAGCAAACCTCGAAAAACATAGACTATCTACAGTATACATCTGTATACATTATAACTGGTACACGTACTGTTCTATAGCTATGGAACCTGCTGTTTTCAGTGTGTCCCGCCAGAACACAAAGAGATGGACAACAATTGATACAACATTTCTTGAGATTTGCGCCTTCTTTGTCATTACCACAATTTGCAGCCCTACTTACTTATCACGTTCAATGAGGAAAGTGGTCCATGAAGAATTTGGACGAGAAACATAAATTGGCCAGACCCGATTATTTCTATGCAGTGATCTCTGCTGCAGTGGATCTTGGCGTGCCCTTCATGCCGTGGCAATATGTCGCTGGACTTAAGGTGCAAGACAGATTGAGGTCCAGGATCCGGATGGAGGCCATCGCTATTTGGTTGGAGGCCATCGCTAGTAGGTTGGAGGCCATCGCTTTTAGTTTGGAGGCCATCGCTACTAGGTTGGTAGATTGGAGGCCATTCCTTTTGGGTTGGAGGCCCTCGCAGACATACATATTGGGACACTAGACCAAAACGTGGTCAAAATGGATCTCCCGGACCCGAACCACTCGGCCGCCTCTTTTCCTCAACTTCCCTGAGCCGTGAGGGTGCCTGCGAATGTCCGAATGCTGCTGTCCTGCTGGTAAGGTCGGTGACACTGCTTTCAAACTCCCTTAATCTTCTTACAATTCTTTTCTGCACTGTTGAGATCATCCGGATCCAGTGCCGCAGTGCTCTTCTAGCTAGCTTCTCTTCTCAGCAGTAAAAAGGTCACTTCTTCCTCTCCCGAGCTTCTTGCGTACCCGGGTAACAGCTTGATGAAGCCTTTTCTTCAAAGCCCACGGCCTTGGGGTAATTGGCCAAGTCCTCAAAGCGACCGCCTCGATTCGGACCGTGAGAGGCGATCCAACGGAGGTAGGATGCATGCTTTGAACTCTGAACCAACTCACTGTAAGACATCTTCTCAGCTGCTACCTTGGGACAAATTGTATTGCCCCAGTCCTGCACGTCGGTAATGCCTGGTGGAAGGCTTACTGCCTTGCTAGCCTTCTGAACACCTGGAGCCACTGGCAACTGGTTTGCCAACTCCTTCGGGATGGCTCTCTCACACATGATAGTCTTGCCGCTGTTCTCATCATAGGTCACCGGCTCCCACTCATCTGCTTCTGGTTGAGCATGATCCAGCCGCTTTGCAGTCGTTCATCGAGCCTGTCTTGGTGTTCACACCAAAAGCACTGGCTCGTGCGATCTCACGAGCAGCGGCGAGCTCCTCGGGAGTGACTGGTGCCTTGTCTGCCATGTTTCCTTCCTCCACACAGACACGAGATCTCGAGAAGCTTGTGATCGATCCGAAAACTGCTCTGCAAACACAAAACACCTGCCTGATTCTTATGAATCTGCACATGACATGTATTATATATCGGCTCGAAAGGAAATGCAGGCAACTATTTACTTATTTCCTAATGTGCACAACAATGAATTCAAGCCTCTGGAAAAACGTGAATGCAACAACTCCACACTCAATACCCTTTTATTGAGTTTACGAGACAAAACATGACACATCAAAGGCTGTTCTCTTCCCTCTGGCTCGGCTTAGGTTTATGCTGTTCTGCTCGCTGTGATGCTATCTGCCTTCGTCTCTATGTCTCTCTTTCTCCTTTGTTACTACTAGCGATGCACTTGTTACTACTAGCTTCTTGTTACTACTAGTAAGGCACTTGTTACTAGTAGTAAGGCATTTGTTACTACGAGCGATGCACTAGTCTTCTCAGCTCCGGAGAGTCGAACGAAGGAGATCGGGTTCTGCTCGATCTCTGGGCGGACATGGCTATGTCTATAGCTGTCCTCTTCATCTAGAACTCCACTGCGGATGTTAGGTGATCATACAAAGACCTAGGACCTACAGTCCGTCATGCCGATTGGGGATCTACGAAGCAAAACTTCAGCGTCCTCTAGAATGAATGGTCCGTCCAGGCATTCAGCAAGCATGAGCATCATCCACTCACACACACCAGACGCTGTGGAAAAGGCCTGTGCTTCTCCCGACATGGTTGAAGCAACAACTCGAGGTAATCTGTACGATTTCCAAGCGAAGCAATGGACTGGCACATCCGATCCTGAACGCATTTGGTCTCAGGTGAACGCCACTAACCAACCACCTTGAGTTCTAAGTTCTGTACTGTTTGCAAAGGCTGCATCTGACCAGAAACATAGGGTTAATTGGTCTAGGGGAATGTAGGGTACCTGTATCTTGAGGTCTGATTGCTGTCTGGCCCTACGAACTGCCTGATTTGCCTGCAACAAGTCCTGAACTGTCGGATTCGGGAAGCATTGTTGACTTGTGGATGTTTGGACTGCAAGATCAGGTCTCGATTGGGTGCTCAGCCAACTCAAAGCTCCATTCACCGCTCGCAAGGCTGAAATCTCCTGAGGATTTGCTGGAAGCCATGGTTTCTTGATTCTGTCTTTGGAAACTCGAATTGGAGTGATGTGCTCTGCATACTCCTTCTGTTGAAAGCTGATCTCCATGGTGTCCAATTTCTTTGTGTAAATTGTTCCCAGAAACTCCCCAGTCCCTGATCGCCACTTCCGGAAAGGGAAGCGCGAGCGCAACATTTCAACTGCTTTGGTGTAGGTTGTACCTGACCCTCCGGTAATGGTGTCATCTACATGTGCCCCCAAAATTCCCTCAAGCTGGTTTTTCTGATTGTAGCAGTACAGGTACAAACAATTGTCAAACTTGCTGCGAACAAAACCTGCTTCCAAAGCCACACGGTTGAACTCACAGTACCATTCGTGAGGTGCGTCGTTTGCTCCATAAATGTTTCCCAGAACCTGACGAACGTTTGCTTCTAAAAAGGCTCCCTTGATGTCTCCAAGATGCATCTTCCATCTGTTACTTACGATCATCTGGAGAATTAAGCTGCGTCCGAACTGGGAAAGAGTTGGAGAATGGCACTTCCCGGCGAGAACCTTGGTGAACAAATCGGGATCATGGTGACCCCTCAGGCACCAGCGACTCTTGATTTTGGAGTCACCATCTTCATGCTTCTCTACAATGACAAACCGACTTGTCATGATTCGATCCGAGCGATTTGCACGAATTCGCCTGGCCTCGTGTGGTGGAATGACTGCTAAGGTCTTCTTCTCGTCTCTCAGAGTGGTCCACTCCACGATTTTCGAAGCATCAATCTTCTCTTGCAGCTGTGGTGGATTCTTTGAATGATGTAGCTCCTTTTGAAGTTTCTTCTGCAGAAAACTGGCAATGAGAACTTCTACACTCTGAGCTGGACCATTTTCTGAGGCGAGCTCGGCGAACAAGCACGAATGGTCTTCTGTCTTCTGGCTTTTGCTCGAAGATGCAGCCCTGCCCTCTGGAGAGTGACTTCGTTTGGTCCCGTGATTTTCTGTCAAGATCTCTTGAAGGTCATCTATCTGCGTCCCTACAGGTCGAATCAAGAAAGTTGGTGGATTCTTGACATGTTGTCTTACACGAACTGGCCCTGATGTCTGCCAATAGGGCTCTGACACTGGCCTTTCATATGGTTCCCTTACCCTTGGTCTTGACTCTTCTGTGGCACTGGACTCCTGGGGTCGATCACTCTCAACAGTCGGCTTCGTCTCATCTTCTCCAGTTGTAGTGGCCACCGGTGGACTTGCTTCAACAGGGACAGTATGCGAAAGTCCTCGTCTAGGTTTCAATCTAAACTGACTCTCACCCTTCCATGGTTCATCACCCCAACAGGCTTCCTTGGATTCCGGGTTGGACAATGGTTGATGCACTAAACATTCCTTTGTGTCGGAACGAATGGTTTTCCTCCAATTCTCGAACCACATCCCTTCCAAAGCCGGATCATTTTCCGAAGGCCAAAACAGGGTGTTTCGGGGCTGACGATGAATCCTGCACATGTACTCACCTTTCTTAAGCCAAAAATCTTCGACTTCTACAGTGGGAGTTCGAGCTTGCTCGGGAGTGGGTGTGTCAGTCAAGTCAGTGAATTGAGACCCAATGGCTTTCCTATCAGGATCCTGCAGCATGGATGACAAGCCAAGCATTTCTCGACCGTCGGCCTGAGCGAGAACCCGTTCGTCTTCACTAGCATGTCTCAAATGCTCGGGGCGACCTTGAAAATGTTCTTGCGGTGGAAAATCAGAAAATTTCTTCCTACCTTCCCCATCACGATAGCAACCCCATACCAACGACCTCCTACCAACCGTACTTCCTTCTGGTACTTCTGTGTCCTCCAGTATGCCACGAAATCTCCTGGCAGGAACTCTCGTTCGGCTCTAGGTCGGGCATTTAGAGCGGCTCTAAGACATGTGTCATCCTGTGACAGGACCAAGGCTGTTCGAGCTTGCGCCCGAATGGCACGGGCTCGTTCTGCCGTCGAATGGCACGGGCTCGTTCTGCCGTCTCATCATGCAACGGTGTCGTTGCAGCGACTGGGCATGGCCACTCTTGCAGCAAGTCTCCTGCAACTCTAGGATTTCTACCAAACGCCAATTGGCACGGTGACAACCCCTTCTGGTTCAACAATTCGTTCTTCGCATTGCATGTCTGGATGATGCATTGCTCGTATTCGGCTCGATCTTTAGGTTGTGCCTGATCAATCACTTTCTGCAGAATGACTTCGAACAAGTGTCCATGCTTTTCTACCTTACCCAACTGGTTATGGGCTTTTGCGGCTATGGTGGAGATGCGAATGCCATCAACCACTACTTCTACAGGCGATCCAGCCCATCGTTGCCATGTCTCGAGAAACAGCTTTTTCAACAGTTCGGAGGTCTCTTGTTCGAACCAAGGAACCATAACCTGAAAACTGGTGGCATGGTCAACAATGTTCATGCACTTGACCTGCTGATTTACCTTCCATCCCGGTAGTAATTTGGTATCCCAGCCAATCTTATGGTTGAAATCCTGTACATGTTCTGGGTTTGCTGGAAGTGACGGTGTAGGTCGCTGTCTCTGTTGGCAAATCTCGCAACTCTTCTCTACCATTTCTGCTGCTCTGACGGCTGTCTCATTGGCCCCGGCATTCTTCAAGATTCTCAACAGGGTTCTGGTGGAAGGATGGCCTAGATTATTATGCAATTTCCTAACCAACTGTTCGACTTGCATGACCTCAGAGGCAGCACACACTTCCTGAATTTCTACCTTCAGCCCTTCACAATCACTCATGCTGTCCTGCACACTGGAAAAATGACACAAATGTGGACGAATGCATTGCAACCAAGTGTGAACAAACATGGATGTGTATTCGGCTGCTCGTGCGCTACGATTAACACCATCTGAGGAATGCCCTGCTAGCAGCTGATGGGCATGTCCTGGGCATTCCAAGGCGAACTGGGCCATGTCCTCGTGCGACACTGCCAGGCCTGTCGGCTTCAGAATCGGCTGCTCACTGTTTGGGTCCTGCAGATTGTAGGCGCACATGTGAGCCTTGTGCAATGTCAACTGACCGCTCTGCAACAGTCGCTGAATTGGAGGGTGCTTCCACAAATCACCTGACCAGGGGTGTCCAAGCAACACGCGTCCTCCGCGTTTCAACTGTCTGCGGATCTGTTGAGCACAAAACTCAGCTTGTGCCTTCGCCTGGCTCTGATTGTGTAGCTGTTGGAGCACCGGCAATTTGTGCCTGTTGAGTCTGTACCAGCCTCCCCAATGTTTGCACTCTGGGCAACATACAAGCAACTCCGGTTTTGCCTCCTCTAATTGTTGGTCCACCAGCTTCTGAGTCTTTGGATATTGGTGAGGTCCCAACCCTGCTTGATGTCGAAGGCCAACCCTTGTTCTCCTTTCTTCTCCATCACCGCTGAGAATCGAGGCGGTGAGAACAGCTCTGCAACGGCTACTGTGCTTCGTCCCTTGTTCCATGCCTCCTGATGAGCCAGAAGACACCTCTGCTCCCTCTTCGTGAGCATTCTTTCACATCCTCCGATCAGTTCGTCTCTGTCGGACTCCTCTGGATGCTCTTCTTGGATGTTCTTCTTCTTCGCACAGCAGAGCCTCAGTGCTGTCCATGACATTGAGGATGAACTGTCCAGCTGCATTCTTTTGCAAAGGTCGGGGCTCCGAACCATCAATTGCTATTGTCTCTGCCTCAAAATCCAGCACAGCACGCAAGCTTTTCATGGTGTTTCGACTGAGCAACAAAGGGGCGTCACCCTTGATGATGCAACAATCGATGCGGCCTGCTCGACCATGGATGATGACCGGCATAGACACTACCCGTTCAAGTAGCTCCTCCTGCCCGTTCCCAAATCGAAACAAGTTCTGCTGCATCTTTGTGGTCAGTGCTTGGCGGTCGAAGGAATTGATTCAAAGTCCCTTGACCAATCAACGCTCGACTGCGCCCCGAATCAATGATGCCATAGCCCGGAGAAGAAACCAACAATGCTTCTTCCACCACTGCTGCTCCATGAACTTTGTCTCGATCAGGTTTTACCACTGGCTCGCTGCGGACAGCTTCTGGCCCAGTGGCCAATCTGGCCACAGGCTCGACTGCAGAAGAAGTCAGTGATCTCTCTGGAAAACTGCTTCTTCACGGTTGCAGCTTGTCCAAAACGTATCGACTTCTGCAGCTCTGACCTCCTTTCTCGCCATGTCGCTGCCAGCACCTCAGCGATCTCTTCTTCCTCATAGATGTCACTTGTCTGACTGGACGCCGTACTCGGCTAGGAAGGCTTCAACTTCGTCGAACGACACCGCGTCCGGTGCCTCCTCGGCCAGCTGAGGGCCCACATCTGCCTCGCTCTCGTCCATCTCCGGCTGTTGTACCAACAATGCTGAAGCTGATTGTGCTTTGCGACTTGCTCGAAACTCTGGAAAGCAGCTTCTCATCGCGGCTGCAACAACCTCGAATTTCAGCTCTCCATTCGTTTTGGCAGTCACGATAGCACGCTGATCTGTCGACAGTCCTGACGAGGTCAAACAAATCCAGCCCCGAGCTTCACTCGGAAAATCTACAGAAACTTTCCGTCGACACTTAGAAAAGGTTTCCTGCACTCTGGATGTCCATGCAGCAATGGTCTCACCATCTTTTGCCGACAACTCGAAGACCTCCTTGAGACATTCAGCCAACCAATCATGAGACAATCGATCCGGGAAGCGTTCCTCTAATGCCGCCCAGATGTACTTGTCCCCATTCTCCTTGAGCTTCTCCAATGTCAAATGCTCAACAGCTTCCAACGCAAGGCCATCTAACAAGCACAGCACAAATGGACGATGAGTCGGGGCCATGTCTTTCGTTGAGGCCATGCGTGCCTCAGCCCAAAGCCGCCATCTGCGAAACTCTCGTGGATCCAGACTTTCACCGCTGAACCTACGATGGTTTCCGCCCTGGGACTCACTAGCCATGGCGTCGTGACACTGCTTTCGTGCGCCAGCCCTTCCTAAGACTGTACACTAAGAACAACAACCTGGATGCCCCCCGTCAGCGGGGGGCTCCGCTACCAATTTGGACACTAGACCAAAACGTGGTCAAAATGGATCTCCCGGACCCGAACCACTCGGCCGCCTCTTTTCCTCGACTTCCGTGAGCCGTGAGGGTGCCTGCGAATGTCCGAATGCTGCTGTCCTGCTGGTAAGGTCGGTGACACTGCTTTCAAACATATACGCAGAATTATGCAGACATATCCAGAGACGCATGGGAAAAGTGTGTCATTAGCACCCTACCGGCGTCGGACTGTTTGTCTCGGTCGGTCTGTCAATGTCTCGGTCGGACACGACACACAGACGAACACACCCATTATGTTAATAATGCAGTGCCCCGCGGGCTGCACATGCATCTGCGATGTTGATAACGCAGTTTTCCGTGGCCCGCATATCTGGCATCGCGAACACTTGGTCCAAAGCCAGACACAATTTTGTTTTCAATCTTCAAAAAGCACTGCAAAGCACAGCATTTCTCGAGCTGCTATGGCCCCCCCTAGCTAACGTTTAGGACCCTCCACAACGCCGATTCCAAAGTCAATTTTTCAGTGGAGGAATCAAGCAGTGCAACTGGATATCACATCTCTATTCTGCGAGGGATTCTTTCAGAATGCTACGTTCTCACTTCGACATGGTGTGTAACCTTTGAAACCCATAGAACTGACAGCAACGGGAAAAAGACCAAGTCTCGATTTTGTTAGACAACACCCACTTACTTTAAGTCAGTACGACAAATCTTACGCACACATCATGAGCCCATGTGAGGTGATACCCGCAAACAACCGGGATGATGACTACGAGTTTGATGAGCGACAAGCGGCCTGGCCTGTACTGGTCTTTGGAGTGTTGCAAGCCAATGCCACACCAGCTGCCTTCACCTGGTCGAACCTGGAACTTTGCACTGTAGCCTGAGTGGTGAAACAATGTGAAACACTCTGGCCCCACCAGGATGGTGTTGGAAACCGAGTCTGACCGGCTGAGTGGCTGAGTCTGTATAGATGAATCTTTCTGAAGAACTTCCAGTGAACTGGAGGTGAATGTCGAGAACAAAAGTTTCGGGGGAGACTGCACTCCGAACATGTCGCCTTTGATCGCAGACACCTTCAGATTGGCTCCTCAGAGTTCAATGATATGTCCCAGATGCCTCATGGCCATGCTAAAACGCATCCCTTGAGGTATCCAAAGGAGGAAATGAATGACTTGGACAAAATCAGCAGAAAAGAGGCGCTGATTCTCCACCTCATGTGATCACGATTGATCCTTAATCGATCCGTCCTTCGGGTTTTTCTCGACCATGGCGTTATGGCCTTGCCGACTAGTTTCAGGAATGTTCAAAGTTACCTAGCTGGTGAGTTGATACAGCCTTTTTGGCGTGATCTCTTTCCACTGACAACGCTACTAGGAGCAAGGACGCTACTAGGGGCTCCTTTCATAGAAAGGCTCTCATTGGAAACAGAGGGTGGGACGCCTAAAGTCTGGGTTGATTCTCAGTCCTCAGTCGCAAGAATCTCCAGACAGATCCACCGACAAACAGCCTCCAACCTACTGGCGATGGTCTCCAACCTACTAGCATTCCTCCCTTTGAAGCAGGATGTTTTCCAATGTGTTCCATCTCGGTGTTTTCTCAGGTCACAACCTCGCTGATGGTCGTGCTGGAGGAGCGTAACTTTCGACTGACGGGCGGTCATGAGCTTTGCATCGATCAAGTCGCTCGCAGGATCGCTATGTAGTGCTGGGTGGAGAAGAACTTTGCCTCATCGACCTCTGGTCACTTGATGCAATATTATGGGATATTTTTAAGGATCAGATGCTTAGCTCAAGGCGAATCACCCCCTTAGCAGCAATTCGGAAAAAAACTAATTCTGAAGAGAAGATTTGTTTTATCTTGAATTTAGATTCACTGTTCTTGAAGCCTCATTCACTCTGCCTCCATGCTGCTGGGCTTGCCTTAAGACATCAATTGGTCAGTTCCACTTGCTACTGCAAACAAAACCCATATTTACCTTTAAAGGACGCTACTAGGGGCTCCTGGCCTTACTACTAGGAGCAAGAAACTACTAGGAGCAAGGAGGCTTTCTTTGGCTCAACTGCGAAAGGTCCGGCCGACGCCAGCCCCTTGCTGGCTCCTGCGAGCGGCTCGCTGCCCCCGTGCGAGGATGGCGGCTAGCTTCTTGTTACTAGTAGTATGGCCAGGAGCTACTAGTAGCTTCTTGCTCCTAGTAGCGATGCCCTTTGCTCGTAGTAGCTTCTTGTTACTAGTAGTGATGCCCTTGTTACTAGTAGCGATGCACTCAGAAACTCAGAATTAGTACAAAGTCAAAAAGTCTTTGACCTTTCATCCCACCAGGCACAGAAGGATGACAAGTCTTCTACAAAACAGTGAGATTATGCAGATTAATGGAACTGATTACTGTAAAAGGATGGCTGTGAAGCAGTTTTTTGGCGTCGCGTGTGATTCCTGCACCCCGAACGGGACAGCCAATGGATCAATGTCTTTAGAAAGGCGATCAGCAATCACTGCAAAGGATTTTTTTCTTTGCTCCTAGTAGCTTCTTGCTCCTGGTAGCGATGCCCTTTGCTCGTAGTAGCTTCTTGTTACTAGTAGTGATGCCCTTGTTACTAGTAGCGATGCACTCAGAAACTCAGAATTAGTACAAAGTCAAAAAGTCTTTGACCTTTCATCCCACCAGGCACAGAAGGATGACAAGTCTTCTACAAAACAGTGAGATTATGCAGATTAATGGAACTGATTACTGTAAAAGGATGGCTGTGAAGCAGTTTTTTGGCGTCGCGTGTGATTCCTGCACCCCGAACGGGACAGCCAATGGATCAATGTCTTTAGAAAGGCGATCAGCAATCACTGCAAAGGATTTTTTTCTTTGCTCCTAGTAGCTTCTTGCTCCTGGTAGCGATGCCCTTTGCTCGTAGTAGCTTCTTGTTACTAGTAGTGATGCCCTTGTTACTAGTAGCGATGCACTCAGAAACTCAGAATTAGTACAAAGTCAAAAAGTCTTTGACCTTTCATCCCACCAGGCACAGAAGGATGACAAGTCTTCTACAAAACAGTGAGATTATGCAGATTAATGGAACTGATTACTGTAAAAGGATGGCTGTGAAGCAGTTTTTTGGCGTCGCGTGTGATTCCTGCACCCCGAACGGGACAGCCAATGGATCAATGTCTTTAGAAAGGCGATCAGCAATCACTGCAAAGGATTTTTTTCTTTGCTCCTAGTAGCTTCTTGCTCCTGGTAGCGATGCCCTTTGCTCCTAGTAGCGTCTTTGCTCCTACCCCCCTGAATAGATGGGTTGGGTGCACATCACATATTCTGCATAGTAATCGGTCTTGGA
>CAXIVM010001947.1:0-27000 GCA_964035705.1 Porites rus | reverse complement strand
GAGGGGTGATCCTGAGTATTGCATTCAGGAAAACCCCAGAAAGCAAAGAAAGAAAGGGGGAGGGAAGGGGGAGAAGGGGGGGCTAAGTGCTCGACAGGTTCCAATGAACCTTGAACAGACTTCGGTCGCTGCGACCACGTACGGCTTGCCCGAGCTGCCACCTCTGACCGCTGCGGTCACGTAAGGGCATAAGCCAGCTCGGAATTCTTAAAATGGGACAAATCGGAGTTCTCTCGGCCTAGGCCACCTTCGCCCGCTCTGGGCATTTATATCTCCGGGCAGGGGAGATGACGACGTACACCCGTTCAACGGGTCCACGGGAGGCACTCTGCGGGCTCATCCCGGGTTGGCACGAGGCCAAACACGGGCCTGAGCGCCTTTAGTTAAAGGCCAAAGTTCCAAAGCCACGAGACGACGAACAGGTCGAAGTGACGGCGGCCGCTCTTGTCTGCAGAACTCACTAGCACTTTACAGGAAGAAATGGAGTAACAGCTTGGGCAACAGTTCAAACAAGCAGGTACACCAGGTTGATCAGACCTGGCTTCCACCATCACGCATAGCTTCGTTGGCATGCGTTTGCGTGATGGCCGCATGCCCCCTGCTAAAAGCTCACAAAAGCGAGAACAATCCGAAAGGATCCCTATGATTCCAAGGGTTACACACACACACCGAGGGTTTGGGTCACAGTGTTCTGGAGGAGAACTGAAACTGCTACTGGGCATAATAACTTCAACCCCATTGGGATTCACAATGGATTCATCATCCCAAATACAGGTGGAAACCCTCATGCTCTTAGTATTTTGGACCCCCCACACGGTCGCCCCCGACGTCGTCAAGGAATCTGTCGTTGTAGCGGAAGGGGGCGCACGACGGATCGAAGGGGCTATCCGTAGGGAGCAGAGCTGTGGCTTCCACAAAGAGAGAGCAAGAGAGAGAGGGAGAGAGAGAGAGAGGGAAGGAAGGAAGGAAGGAAGGAAGGAAGGAAGGAAGGAAGGAAGGAAGGAAGGCAGGAAGGCAGGAAGGCAGGAAGGCAGGAAGGCAGGAAGGCAGGAAGGCAGGAAGGCAGGAAGGCAGGAAGGCAGGAAGGCAGGAAGGCAGGAAGGCAGGAAGGCAGGAAGGCAGGAAGGAAGGAAGGAAGGAAGAGAGAAGGAAGAGAGAAGGAAGAGAGAAGGAAGAGAGAAGGGAGAGAGAAGGGAGAGAGAAGGGAGAGAGAAGGGAGAGAGAAGGGAGAGAGAAGGAAGTGAGAAGGAAGAGTTGGATCCTGTTGCACCCTCTCGGAACATCTTCGAAGCAACCACGGACCCAAACCAGTGCCCTTTCCGCCACCCCGTGCTCCCACGGAACTCACACCGGGCTCCGCCTCCGCGAGGCCGGGCTCCCCTGGCGGAGGAGGCCATGGGACACCGACAGCAGGTGTTGCGAAGCCGTTCGAAAGAAGGGACAATAGACCAGTCTATCCAGCCAGGGCGTGGTCTACCGGTCTACCTATTAAAATACACATCCCACGCTTCAAGGGACATTGCCTGGGAACCTCATCTACGCTGCAAGCGATATCATATCTGATTATGAAACCAGCTACATTGCCCCGGAACAGAACTGTCATCGACGCTGTAAGATTGTGAGAAGTTCAAGCAACCCGACAGCCCACAATGTCAGGCGTATCATACACAGCAACAAGTCTTGAAATATCCTACAAATTGAAGATCTCGAAACCTGGAAAATTCAGCTGCTTTGCTGGATGTGTTCCGTATTGATAGCAACACTGGTGTGTAACACTGTGGTGTTGTTCTGTGTTTCCAGATCATGGCTCTAGAACACTAGCGTGCGGCACATGGATTGAATACAGTAGATTGGTTCT
This sequence comes from Porites rus, assembly GCA_964035705.1. NCBI lineage: Eukaryota > Metazoa > Cnidaria > Anthozoa > Scleractinia > Poritidae > Porites > Porites rus. The sequence continues at coordinate 25,142 of CAXIVM010001947.1, read as the reverse complement.
GCATAGATCTAAAGAATTCTGAAGTAAGTAAATAAACTGTAGATTACTTGTGTGGAGAAACCAGGTTCACAACCTCACCCATGCATCCTTGTTTTACAAGGAAACATCCAGTACAAGTTCTCCCAAAACAACGAGCAACTGGCGGCCTCCTCCTTCATCCATTTTGCGTTGCCCTGACCTTGACGTGGCATCACCGTTACCACAGTTGTCTCAAATTATACCGGCACAGACCCCAGATAGCACTTAAAGAACAGTTTGAGAGCATGGCAAGAGCAGGAGACAAGCTTGGGAGACATCCCACTCAAAGGCGGGAAAAGGATGGAAAAGGTAAACAAGACCTAAATCATCCGCGTCAAAGGCAGGCAAGAAAAATGACAAGGCGGCAGCGGCAGCCAAGAGCGAAATCAGGAACAGAGACAAGCTTGGGAACCACGGCGGCAGCGGCAGCCAAGAGCGAAATCATGAAGGGAGACAAGCTTGGGAGACCAGGCGGCAGCGGCAGCCAAGAGCGAAGTTATGAAGGGAGACAAGCTTGAGAAACGAGACGGCAGCGACAGCCAAGAGCGAAATCATGAAGGGAGACAAGCTTGAGAGACAAGGCGGCAGCGGCAGCCAAAAGCGAAATCTTGAAGTGAGACAAGCTGAACAGACAAGGCGGCAGCGGCAGCCAAAAGCGAAATCATGAAGAGGCAGCCAAGAGCGAAATCATGAAGGGAGACAAGCTTGGGAGACAAGGCGGCAGCGGCAGCCAAGAGCGAAATCATGAAGGGAGACAACAAGGCGTCAGCGGCAGCCAAAAGCGAAATCATGAAGGGAGACAAGCTTGGGAGACAAGGCGGCAGCAGCAGCCAAAGGCGGCAGAGGCAGCCAAAAGCGAAATCATGAAGGGAGACAGGCAGCCAAGAGCGAAATCATGAAGGGAGACAAGCTTGGGAGACAAGGCAGCAGCGGCAGCCAAAAGCGAAATCATGAAGGGAGACAAGCTTGGGAGACAAGGCGGCAGCGGCAGCCAAAAGCGAAATCATGAAGGGAGACAAGCTTCACAGACAAGGCAGCAGCGGCAGCCAAAAGCGAAATCATGAAGGGAGACAAGCTTGGGAGACAAGGCGGCAGTGGCAGCCAAAAGCGAAATCATGTGTGCATCAGCAACCCCAAAATCTTGCCAAGCCCACGACGCGGTGTGCAGGAAGTAGAACCTGCCATGTTCACCACGGGGCACAGTGGCCCCAACATGGGAAGATGGCCGAACCCCGTCACTACGTCAGAGTTGAGTTATATGCTGTATCCACGGCCTCTGTCTTGGTTTTCTTAGCTACCTTTTGCTTTCAATGATATAATAGTTTGGAGCGTGAAAGGGTACCCTCCAACCGCATTCTTGGCTCAGGTGCCCATGTTCTATGTTTGAAGCAACATCTGTAGATGCGCATAGTCATAGGGCTGTCATGAAGCCATTCAAGACTGGAAAGCTCGAGTGGACTCAACTGCAGGCTTCTATGACTGCATGGAGCGTCCAAGCAAGGCTGACAGATACAGGAGGATACCAATGAGAGACTTTCTGGCAAATTTGCTCAAGCTGAAAGATCATAGCGCGCAGAGGATGAAGCAGAAGTCGCACTTCGGATGAATTTCACACCCAGCTCAAGCCAGGACAGCTGGATCCCGTTTCGCCGCGACATGCTTCGCATGTCGCAGATGTGATGAGACACAGGCAACGCGTGCCGCTCCGCGTGCCACGGTCCTCGCCGCTCCGCCGCTCCGCCTGCCAGGTTGTCGACGGCTCTCCAGCCGTTGCCAGCCATTGGCTCGAAGCGCTTGAAGCCCTGCGAGCCTGGGAATTCGATACCGCAAGAGCTTACAGTGGATGATAAAGAAATATGAACATATGATAACAATGATATATCATGATAACAGTTTCAGTTTCATGGAAACCTCTATTCTCAACTCCAAAGTGATCAAAGTCTTCCTCCGATGATCTCTGATTCTTTGGTAGGACACCAGATGCATTCTTTTGTCCGAGTATCAGCAACCACAAAAATGTGCCGAGGGAACAAAAAACGATCTGAAAAAGACAACAAAAAGACCATTGACCATACAAAAAAAAGTTTGTTAATCATACTAAAAAGGACCCATGCCCAAAAAATAGGATTGCTCTTCAAAAAGCCCATGGAATCGAGCCCGCTTCACGAAACGAAGCACCGAACCGGACGACGCGAAGAGACGTCGGTGAGACGTCCGTTCCAGTGCACCACACCGACCACGGTCGATCGCAAACCACACATGAGGCTCACTGGGCAATTCCTGGTTCATGTGAATCCCTTACGTTAGTAAACACATGGTGGTTCACATCATGCTTAAAATTGCTTAAACTTCGTGACGTGGCAAGCTCAAGCATCTTCAGACAATGTTGTGTCTATGCAGCACAGAAAGCCTTCTATTGTAATGGTGTGCACTTTAGTTGATTGATTGCATTTACTGTCTTAGCCCCAAATCAGTAAAATTGTTCTTTTTCAAATTTTGTTCAGGTGGCGCGTGTTCACGGTCATTCATGTCCAGAACTTTTTGCACCTTTGCAGGGTGTGAGACCCAATAAAAAACCTCAGGTAGGAAAAACAGAGCGGTCCCAATGTTTGTTCCAGCAACTCTAAGCAAATCATGTGCAACATGCAGGCATTTCGATAATGACAAGCGCTGATCACGTTGACATGTCTGTGCTGAAAATGATTTGCGGTCAGCAACCCCAAAACCCACGGAACCGGAACCACTTCATGCTCGCAGGCAAGGCCCGCTTTGGTTAACATGATTTCATATGACTTTCTACAGTACATATTCCTACTACCTGTCTTTGTTCTCCAACGATCCCCAACCCTCCCAAAACACTCCGCGGCCAACCTCACGCAACCTCGCACAACCGGCGATCCTCCAGAGCATCTGCGGATCCGCCTCTGCACCCTGGCGCTCCACGGAGATTCACCCGCTGAGTCCACGAGAGGATGTTGCTTGAGACCAGAGACAAGTTGGAAGCGGGGTCTACCAGGTTGAGTCATCGAAGGTTGGCCATTGTACTTTTGAGGCCCCAATCTGAAAGACCTAAAAATTACGCCAGCATAGACCCAGATAGCTAGGCAGAATCCCACGACCTGTGACATGTGCAGCCTGCACAGCCAGCTTACGGCACCTGTAAAGCGCGCGCGGCCAGCTGACACCAGCACCTGCACCCAGGACCACAACACCAGCGCCAGCACCGACACCCTCCCGAAAGCGCGGACAGCCTGCTCATTCCTCTTTGAAGTAAGAACCACATAGCTACCGCATGCTACCGCTAGTTGGGGAAAACAACGTATGATCTTGTGCGTATAAGCTTCTTTGCGCATCTTTGCGCGCAAAAGTATGCGCCCAAACAGCAAAGCCCGTAAGTGTCACTGGCCCAAGGCCAAGCAGTATACAGGGCCACTATTGACTTTGTAGCACGCTTGAGGCAACGATCTGTAAAACGATAACACCGTATGATCTTGCGCGTATAAGTTTACGCGCACAGAAGTATGCGCACAAACAGCAAAGCCCATAGGCTTCAATCGCCCAAGGCCAAGGAGCATCCAGCACCACTATGGCGTTTGCTGCCTGCCGAAAAAGTGGTCGGTTGAGAGCCTGATGTTGCGCATATGTGCACACAAAACTATGCGCGCAAACAGTGCAGCCCTTGACACAGCAGTCGGCCAAACCAGAACCTGAAGAGTGTAAATACCCCACAGCGCTAATAGACAAAGAACGCTCAAGCGACAACACCGTATGATGTTGCGTGTGTATATTTATGCGGCCCATGACTGCCGGCACTTCACTGTCAGAAGCGGCGGTTGGTCGCCCTTCACCGTAGCCACCCTTCGCTGTCAGAAGCGGCGGCTGGTATGTTGGCCACTCTTCATTGTCAAAAGCGGCAGTTGGTCACACTTCACTGTCCCAAGCGGCAGGTGGCACCCATTCACTAAGGCATACGGATGTTCACACAAAGCTCCATCAGCCACATCCAAAGCTTTGGAATGAGGGCGTGCGCAACCATGTTGGCCCCAAAAGGCAACTGCCCGCAGTTCGCCAGCTTTCCAAGCACCCTGTCTCCACCACGCACACAGCCAGCACCAGCACCCAGCACCGGCACCCTGTCTCCGCCACGCGCGCAAGCACCCAGTACCGGCACCCAGCACCTGCCTCCACCACGCACACAGCCAGCTCAAAGCACCCAGCACCAGCACCACAGCCAGCACCAGCACCCGGCACCGGCACCCTGTCTCCACCACGCACACAGCCAGCGCCAGCACCACAGCCAGCACCAGCACCCGGCACCGGCACCCTGTCTCGAAAGCCTGCACAGCCAGCTCATTGTTATTTGAAGTAAGAACCCCATAGCTGTCGCTATCTGGGGAAAGAAGATCCTTGCACATAGATCTTGTAGTTTCAAGAGAATCCAGATTGGTTCAAGGACCATCATGGCCAAAAACACACCAACAAATGCGATATGCCGGACATGTTTGATGTTTTGTATTGAGTAGTTGTGCGCAGTCTTGCCCTGTGTCACGGCACTTCCCGCATGGGCCCATGTTTTCATGTAAAGAAACAACTCCAAGAAGAACTGCTGCAGAATGGTAATGTTTCTAAATAAGCGTTCCATGCACTTCCCTACCCTGGAAACAAAATGCTTCCCTGCCTCCGTTGATGGCTTTGGCCCTGGAAAGGCAGGTGGAACCAGCGTGGAAATGAAAAGCCTTTTGATGTCCGTGTGTGGTTTCCAAAACTCAACTTGAAGTTCTTGGAAACTCATTTGAATGAATTTGGATTTTGTTTCAACACTGCAGAAAGGTTTGCCTTTACGCGGAAGGGCCTCGCAATATATTTCCCTCCCTGATCTCCCTGCAACAATCCTGGAAGTGGACAAACCCTTGGTGAAGAAAAATGGTCTTCCTTTGGGCCATGCCATCCAGGAAGCTACGCCGCTACGCCGAAGTTCACGGTGTTGATTCTTGCCTTCACTACCTGCCCGGCTTGGCGGCATGGAGTGCTCCGGCAAGCCCCAGCTGCCGACCTGCCGGACGTGGCGCCACAGCCCAAGTAGTTGCGTTACGGTGCGAACGAGATTGAAAGAGAAATCCCCAAGAAATAAGTCGAACCAAGTCTAGAGCTCCATGAGCTCCATGTTCCGAAAGAAGGTCCAGACATCAAGGGCCCCTGACACTAACAAAGGGCATCGCTACGAACGGAGTATTGATGGCCCTCCGTCGCCGGAGTGTTGGTGCACACTGATGCACACATGGCTCGTCTTGGTCAGACACTGGAATCGGGCGGAACGACCAATGTGTCTCAACATGAGCTGAGCTGTTAAAAGCAGAGTGTGAGATTCCAACACTGTTTTAAGAAGTGCGTTCTTGTTCTCACAATTGACCTAGTGACCTGTATCCTAGAAGCGGAAGGTTTAAACACCACCAAGTTCTGCTTTGGGGAGTGGGCCTTCGCTGCCGTCGCCTCCGCGTGCGGCCGCGGCTCCGCCTCCAAGCACGTTCAGCGGAAAGGACGGTTCGTTGGGTTCGGCGAACCGGCGTTGGGACTCTGGAGGTTGGCGTGGCGCTCCATCTGGAGGCTACTCCTCCTTTCAAACCAAGCAGTTTCTGAGGCTTTTCATGGTGAAAGCACGACTTCTGGCACTTCGACATGGCCTTGGTGACACGCTTGGCCTGGCGCGGAGGGGAGGAGGGGAGGATGGTTCTGTGGTTTTGACACACTGGGAATGAAGAGTCTAGCATCTATTCTAGGACACTTAAATTGATAGTATATTTCCAGAAGGTCGAAATTGATAGACGGCTGTCATAAGCTGTCGCTGTTGAGACCTGAGAGGCCAGATTGCATCAGATTACCAAAGTCAACTTCACTTCCCCACAAAAAGAATTGATAAACAGCGACAAACATCTAAATTCTATCTAGTCACGAACAAACGAAACAGGACAGACACTGCCTAAATCAGAAAGTAATGGAGACATTTAAGGGAGATAACGATTAACACGGTTTCTGAAAACCACTGGTTTATCCATGCCATCAGGTTCCATGCAGGTCTCTTCCCGGGTGTACATACAACCATCTTGTCTGGGTACCCTGGTTCCCTAATTCCACTACTTAGAGCTGTTCAGACAAGACACCCAGACAGGATGGTCCTAATAGAAAATCCGTGGGACGGGATCGCTTCGAGAAGCGAACACACAGGTCCTTTCCAGTCGATCACCTCCCTTTCATCTGCCCTTTCTCGGCCTCAACTCGCCCGGGCCGCCCCAGGCTTTGACGCTTCTGTGCCTGCGCTTGAAAAAACGGAAAGACAATGAAACTATGGATACTTCTTTTCAGGAGGTTTAGAGAAAATACGAGAACTACATCCTCAAAAATAGAGACAAAAGAAAGGTAGCTTTTGAGAAAAAAGGTGTCGGAAAGACCAATGGCCGGACTTGGGCAGCCCAGTTAACCCTGAGCATCCCTGCATTCGGCCAAAAGCGCGTCGTCAGCGAGCGAGATTTGGACCACACTCCGAATTTCCGTTCATCCAAATGCATGGTGGATGACTCGGATCACCATGTGAAAAATCCGAACACCAAACAGGCAGGTGGTTCTTTTTCCTCCACAAAACGATGATGATTCCAGGGAGCGTCGATTTCTTCGCGCCGAAGGAGACGACCAGGGCTTGGGCATTGCCCCCAGTTGGTGGAAAACCGGCGTTCACGACGCGACGGTCAAGCCGTTGGTCCCAGTTGGTGGCGCGAGATTGCCTGGTCACTAAAAGAAAACAAAAGGACCACACAATGAGAGAGAGAGAGAAGAAAGAAGAAAGAAAAAATAAAAGAAAAAGAGAGGCAGAGTCCAAGAAGGGGCTCAAATGTGACCAGGCTGCTACCACAGGCAGTTCTTTGACAAGACTAGACCCTGAGTGTAGTGAGTACTTGGGTGCTCCAGAGAAGAGACAGAGTGCATGGCATGGAATGGTTTTGCTGTGCTGGATTCCTCTCTTGAAACATGGATGTGCATTTTCATCGGGAGACAACGGAGACGACCCATTCTTGCCTCTGTCTGGGTCGACTGGTCTATGTTGCTTCTTCCATAGGGCCGTTGCCTGCGAGCTCTCCCTATCTTCCAACACCCCCCATGGTCAAGCTCCGAGTCGTCGGCCCGTCGGCCCTCGTCTCTCCTGCCCATCCCCCGCCTGCAGAATCTCAGACAGGCCTTGGAAGCCATCGCTGAAAAAAGACCCTCGTGTCGGTGAGGCCAGTCTAAAAAAGGCCCTCGTGTCGGTGAAAAGATCAGAACGCAGCCCAGTCTTTCGAGGTTTCCTACAAGGTGCATGAGTCAACCGGTTTGTACACTAGTAGCGCATCCTGGGTGAGCTGCTCAACCTGACGGCCCTGCAAGTGGAACCTCTGGTCGACCAACATCCAACCAGAACCGTCTTGCCCATGGTCAGGTCTCTTTCAAGACATGTGTTCCTTGTCACCTGGTCTGACCTTATGACCTACACTAACCACCATTGACCTATGTTCACTTCCGATCCTCCCGCCCAACCAAAACAGCAAAAGAATGAAAACACAAAAATATATTTATGTTTTGTTTATTTATGTGCATATATATATACATATATGTATTTCAACGCGTTGAACGGTTGCCCCATGGCAAACCCAGCCCGCCAGCCCCACACCTCCGGGACCCGAGCTCCGGCGACGCTTGGGTTCTGGCTCCACCTGAGAGGGAACCGGTGGGAACCGAGCGCGGTCCACCCGGAAAGCAGTGCGATGGGGTGGGAACCGACCCAATTCGAACTTGGGGATGGCTGGTGATGGCGGTTGAAATGAATTGGGTGAGAAGTGATGCCGAACTTTGGGCTTGACTTCAGGACCTCCTGGCCGCTTGAATGAGGCTACAACCCTGGGTCCAGGTCTAAAGAATCAAGTCCAATGAATTCCAGCCAAGCCTTGGCCAGAAGGAGAACGGACCGACCGAGAATGCAAATGTTCTTTCTTTGCGATGGGCGCCGCCCTAGCTTCAACAACTGGGGAGAAGTCTTCAACCCCTTGGTCGAATTTTGAATTGCCAAGCATTAGCCGGACTGTGCTCTGAGGCTGTAGCTCTCCCTCGCTACACTGCTGGAATGCGCGAATGCGCATGCAGGTGGCAGCACGCTTCTGTCACCACTGAAACACCACCTATAGCCGTGGGGCCGCAAAAGTATGCGTTTGTCGCCCGCGCGCGTCACAAAACGCGCCTCCCGCGCTGCATGTCTGCATCGCCGGCAGCAAGCACTGAGCAGCAAGCTACACCACCAAAGCCACGCCCAGGTGACTCACATCTCCGGTCTCAGCGGCTCGCGAAGGGCCGAAGTCCCCACATCACTCGCCACGACTTCGCACGTTGCGATTTCGACCTGACCACGTCGTTCTCAGCTGCAACAGCCGGCGCGAACTTCACAAGTTCACAACTGCACCAAAAGCCAAGCCAAACATGGCGTGGCTGTAGACGTGGTCAGCGTGGGCCAAAGCTGGCGCTGAGACACAGAAAGAGCTGCAACGCCACACGACAACCCCAGCCCCAAACACTGCCCACCACAATATCCCCAAGGCTCTTCACTGCTTTGCCCCGCCAACTGATCATTGTAAGAACCCCACGTCTCACACACAGCCACATGCGAACCTGCGGCTCTACGTAGCACTATTCACGGCCGCTGGCACCCTGAGGGTTTGGCGCCTAAACCACTGCACTCATGCCCCATTGCCAACATGCACGAAAAGTCTAAAAGCCCGGCATTGGAGCACTCGGTGAAAACTTGCTCGTCCTAGAAGCATGCCCATTGTGTCCAGAGAAAGCTCCAAAAACACTCCACGCCTGAACCAACGCGGCTGCGCATGCTTCGGCCATCCACCTGTTAACACAGACATCAGGCCATCCTCTTTGGCCATCGGCGATGCTTTCAACTTCTCCTGTTCCCGAACGCGGCACCCCGCCTGCGCGGCGTCCTCAGCTCCCGAACGCGTCTCCTGAACGATGCCGGCCGGACCCGTGGTCCGAGTGGAAGGCATGGTCCGACCGGAACCAGAAAGGAACAGAAGACCCGGCCAACTCCGAACACATCACATGGAAGTGGCAAAAAAGAGAACCTGTTCTGTTCTGTAGTCAAGTAGTCTTCGTAAAGGGACCATGGGATGGCATGGTCCACTTCCATGTGATGTGTTCGTTAGAGTGTAACTCCAAAGGGAGCTATGGCGAAAGCGTAGAGAATCCCTACCAATCCCTCTCAAAGCATGGATTGGAGGTACCATGGTTGCGGCTCAAGTCTGAGCTCCCTCTTGAAAACAAGAAACCCAGAAGCACACCAAGCTTGGCTCTCCAATCCTGGCGCGATCCTCCAATCCAGCGGCTTTTGTTCAACGGGGTTTTCCTCGCAGTCGGGGCGACCAACGAACCATGCGCGGCTTCACTCGCTTTGGCAGCTTTGGGGCGTCAGTCGGCGTCAACGCATCGAACAGGACCCCGTCTCGGCCATCGCCTCGTGCGAGGCACCCCTTCGGCCGGTGGAAGGGGCTGGGTGAACCCGCTGTTCTGGGGCGTTTCGGAAAAGCCTCACCCATCTGAAAACAAAGCACTGGAAGGGAAGAACATGCCAAAAACATGCCAAGAAGAAAGGAACGAGTGACCGTTCAGAAAGGCCCTTGCATACCTAGGACAAATGCAGCTGTTGTAGATTTCGCCTCTTCCATTGTTCCTTTCCCTTTTCCATCACCACAGAAGCTGTTTGGCAACGGAACTTCGACCCAGAACTGCCTCACGTGTTTCACTGAGCCCAGGCAATCCTCGCGTGTCACACATCACCCACCTGAAGGACTCTACGTGAAGGACCCAGCTCCGAATCCTCCACCATGGAAGGGCCTCTTCACCCATCCCCTCCAGGCATCTTGCGCCTCTTCACAGGCTCTGGACACTTGCAGCTTGGAGGAGAGAAGGCACGGCCCCAGAGCCGCCGTGGCCTTCCAGTGCAGTCCGGGGAGCCGCTGAAACCGCTCCTCGGCCACCGCCCAGTCGCGAGAACTGGGTCCGCGAGAACCGGGTCCGCGGCGGAAGACGGCCAGCACGTTGGCTTGCTTGGCCTCCGCGAAAGAACACCATGGAGGTTCGTTATGGTTCGTTGTTGTTTCTTTGGGTTTTGTAGGGGGAATGCCAAGTAGCACGTTGGTGCATGAGGGGCTTTTCGAAGCACGTTGCTGTTGGTGTGTTCCTTCCAAAAAAGGTCGCAGTCTTCGGATCGAGAGGCAGAGTGCTACTGGCTAGCCTAGCCAGGGTAGACTGTTACACGCTGTAGTTCTGTGAGAAAAGAAACAGAGAACTCATCCAATCAGCAAGTTCCTAGTTTGGGATCACTGCTCATTGCTCCTGGCTTTATGTTATTGGACAGCCATTCGGACAATGATGTTTCTTGCCCTCTTTGAGCGGATGTCTTTGTGGAGCTCCCCCTGATCTGCACATCTTCCGAAAGCCGCCTGCTCGAGATGTGGCATGATGGACACCATCTCCGGCACAATGGACTCAGGCAATGTCAAGGATTCGCCTGGATGCACAGAGTCGCCTACAAAACACGTCCCTAAAACGGTGGAAAACTTTGTTATTGGTCTGTTTTTTGACTTTGAAGCCTTCCATTGGGCTGTGCACGCTGGCTTGAAACTTCATTGAAAATCAAATCCAACAACACCTGTGTTCCCGGCAGGAAAGGGCGGGGCCATTGGAAGGCTTGTGCAGAGGAAACGTGCTTTTTTCTCGCACACGGAGGCCCCACCACTAGTGATCTGGTTCATATCACACCAGTGCACTTCTAGTGCTTGGTCGATAAAGATAGAATGTTGCAGTCCAAAATTATCCAAGATTTCTCACGTCTCTCCCAGCCCCCTCTGGCTTGTCTGCCGTGCAACGCGCCAGCAGTTCGTGCAGAAGGTCCCAGAAGAAGCGCTCTTCTGCGGGTGACCAGTAATACGATGGACGATGAAGTGAGAGGTTCAAGATCTCATAGCCTGCTGCACCTGGTTCATCTCTGCTACGTCCGTAGTCGGAGTGCACCATCTTGGGGAGGAACAAAAAAATCTAAAAGTTGTGGTGTGAATCCGATCTCATGTTCAAGTTTGCCTAACTTGGAATATTTGATGATGTTTTTCTCGGCTGAGCAATGGCTCAATTTGGCTGTGGCACGAAGTAACGAGTGCAGATGGTTCTGGCTGAAGATTCAATCCATCTCAAACATCTTAGACCAAATCATATATCTGTATATATGATGAATACACATTATTTTATACTCTATATTTTATATAAATATATATGATAAATGTCAAAGGAAGCCAATAATGATGAACAAACAGACTTCTTCCCACCACCCACCGTCTTCTTTCGGTTTTCAGCGGTTTTCTTCCCTTCCCTTCCTCTTGGACCTTCTTTCCAACGTCTTCTTCCCAGCGGTCCCCATGGCCTGCGAGGGCCTGGAAGAACTGCGGCTCGTACTCCACGGCGCCATGGCGGGGCCAACACCCTGCCGCCGGCACCATGTGGATGATAAGGCCGTCTCCTGGAGCCGATGCTCCGATGGGAAGAAGAACGGGCCGTCTCCCTGGCCGAAGACCATGCCCGAAATTGGAAGCCACATGGTGGTGTGATGTGGGGTTAGGTCTCATCATAACAAACGAAGTCCAATTGGCTTTCCCTTTGCGATTTGGTGCCGATTTGGTGGCATTCGTCATCCATGCAGAATGCCGGAAGCGAGGTGCCGATGTTGGATTCGTGGGAAGGGGGCCAAGTGATTGGCGCAGTGTGGTGTGGTTTGAAAATGAGATGATGGGATGAGGACCCACCTACCCGGTACTGACCTGGTACTTACTTACTTGGATTGGATATATAGATGCGTGCACACGTCCCATATTGCCAGGTGAAAGGGTAGGGTCAGAAGTCACTTCAACCACACTAGCTGGGGTCAGAAATCAGATTAAGGAACCAAAGCAGGTTGGCAGCTTCTGTTAAGTGACTCTGACCATCACCTTCGGGACCCTGGTCCTTCCAACCCGATAGCGTCACTTCATCACTCCCGATAGCTAGCCAACTGGATCCACCCGTGCGCCAGTCTCCTCGCAGCAGCTGGTGTATGTTGCGAAAGGCCTCCAGGTGGAGGCGGTTTTTTCCAGGCATCAACTCAAACTACGACCTAAAACTCACACGTGGAACCTATTGCGCGAATCCGAAAGAGATGTGAAGTGTGCTCTAGCGATTCAGAGAAAAAGCGCTGCCTCATTGTTTCATCATCCAAAGGACCCAAGAACAGTGGCCCACTGTCTTTCCATGTAGATCCAGTTCGTGTGGGAAAAAACGGTCTGCAAATCGATGTGTCCATCTCTTAGCTGTCGCCCAGCTTGCACACTATGGTCATACAGCGCTCAAGGTCTTGTGCTGTGATATAGATTCATATCATTGCAGGCATTTCAAGTGCTTGGATATCCTTCTGACCAAAGAACCCAGATGGTGAATCACACACGGGTCAACATATGCTGATGTTTCTGAGGTTCCCTAGCATGTTTGCGTGCAGACGCAGACATAAAGTATCTTGTTGCTGGCACAGTGCTTGGAATTCCTCGCCCGTCGCATGGACTGCACATTGACATGTGAGCCAGGCGCTTTTGTTGTGCCGGCTAAAGTGACAGAGAGACAGCTAACGCTTCCATTCCGGAATGTAACTCCCGGATCACTCCCTGAAATCATCATGTGAAGTGCTGGCACCACCACCTGTTTGGAAAAGGGGTAGAAAATGGATGAACTTGAACTGATGAACATGGTCCTCCGAGTCCGTTGCCATGGCGTGGCCATCCACGGATCGGCCGGGGTTTTCAAGAGGACGACACGTGGCCCGTGTGAAGCGTGCCGCTTCGGGCTCCAGTGCTGGAGTGCAGGGTGTGCAACTCCGACAGGTGGGGTGGTCCCAGGATCGGGTAAACAATTGAACAAGACCATCTTGGATGCAGAGAGCAAACCATCTTGGATGGGTCAAACCTGCTTGGCAAGCAAGTTGGCTTGCCATACACTGGCACGAATAAAGCCTGACTGTCCACAGCCTGTGACACACCATGGAACGCGGGTGGAGGCGAACTGAATCGCTGCTATTTGAGATTTCTACAAAGCCGGCCAAAGAACCAAAGCCACTGCGCAGATCCCCGGCGGCTGTGCAGAGGGCGTTCTTCGTTCTGTCTTTTTCAGTGAGCATGGTCAATCCTGAAAAGCCTTGAAGATGGTCCAAGAACAGCCACCCCGGCCATCCTGAAAAGCTCCTGAAGATGGTCCATGGTGGTCTAACACAATTCATCAAACATTCAACCCCTTCAACCTCCAACCGGCCGCAAGCTGGACCGGTTCCGTCCTCCTTTGGACGGCCTCCGTGGACCACGGTTGACCGGTGACCGGTAGCGAAGCGCGGTGCGACTTCTTCCACTGCAAAGGGACCGGTGAACCACCACAGACTGCTTCCAGGTCAGGCCGCAATTCAAGTTGCTAAAGAAATAGCTCCAAGGACCAGCAAAAAACGCGACGAGTATAGTAGCTCCTGGCATCGCTACGAACGGAACAAGAAGCTACTGGTAACAAAGGGCATCAGGAGCAAGGATGCTACTAGGAGGAAAGGACAATAGAAACAAACATATATATAAACACGCAGGGTCTCGACGAAACCGTGCGGAACACCACCCCCAGGCCTGATACTGCGAGCTCCATAGATCCAAAAGCTCAAAGCCCGCAGGCGCATTGATATATTCACCCTCCTGCAGTCCCAAGGAAAGAAGTGTTCGGTGCCGCATATAAGGCGTGCTGAACCGAAGATATTTCGCCCGAATTCCTTCTTCGGATTGAGACACGAGGAAAAAAGGAAGGCGTTCTTTCTGATGGAACCGACTCGCAACGTCAATCCATGGGTCAAAATGGCTTGCCCTTCCCGGTCAGTCGATGTATGTTCTCACATCCCGACCCGGTTCGGGTGCCTTCAGGTCTTCGGGTTGGGAAGCGAGTTCGAACGAACCGAAGGAACCAGAAGCTGAGGCTGCGACGCCCACATGCTCGGTGGTGCCGAAATTCGTGACGACGTCACAGCTGCTCAGAAGCGAAACGTTCAAGGGCCTAGCGCAGGCGAGGGGTAAGGGAATCCAGCAGAGGTTGAAGAACCCTATAGACTATCCTATGGGTACCCCTATCTACGGTCACTTAACCTCTGTTTGATCTTCACAGATTCCTTCAGATGCCTGAAATTCCGAGAGGGAGTCAGGGAGTCGCACCGTTTTCAGGCTGAAACCAGGGCAGACGGGTCAGGTGGGCGATGTTTCGCGCAGACGAGATGTTTCGCGCCCCCAGACGAGGACCCTGATAAGACCCTACCAGACCCTTCTAGATTCTATGGTAGCACATGGTGTCCAAAGGGTAGCATGTCATGCCTTTGGGCAACTCGGGTAGGGTCATTCAGCTTGAAGAACTTGGAAAGCATCCAATACGTTTCGCTGCCTCCAGTGGGCAGCAGCGAAACAAGCACAGACACACCGCCAGCCGCCAGCCCCGCCGAAACCACCACACCTCCACCGCCGTCTTCCGAAGCCACCCCTAGTAGGGCTACCTACCATCCAATCATCTTCCAATCCTTACAAAATCATCACTTCTGGGATCACCTCAAGACTCAAAACCACTCCCTTGTCCAACACCGCTCCGCAGCCACCTCGCCCAAACAAGCGATCCAGTCGTACCCTCTCAGCTACGCAGAAAAAATGCAGACACTGTTAGTTATATATATATATTGAAAATAGATTGTAGAAAAAAACCAATGATTCATTGTAGGTGCTCGCGGACCGGTCCGTACCCTACTCCAGCGTCGCCACGTTCAGATCCCCGTCGGTTCGGATCGCCTCGACAGGTCGACGACCTGCGCGCCGTCGCGGCCGTTGATGTCGAGCGAGGTGTGGCGGTAGCCCAAGCGCTCGAAGACCTGGAGGCCCGGTGGGGAGTGAGGGGGCAAAAGAGTTCGAGAGGTGGGGGGAGGGAGGGAGCTTCTTGGAAGGGGATGTGGTGAAAGACACACATCGAACACGTCGAAAGAATGAGCCATGTTTTACAACACAGAAATTCCAAACCAAGCCCAAAGGCACCGTTCAATTGATCGACAAATCTAGTTTGCAATTTGGTCAAGAGAAATTTGCAACCCACCCTGATTACAGGTACATCGAACGCACTTGGGGTTGCATCTCCGCCCCTCTTCGGTCTCCCCCCCATCGACGCCTTCTTGGCGCTGGTGATGGTCGGCGACGGGCTCAACGACAAGCTCTGCAGGATGCTCAGCAAATCGCGAAGGTCCGGCGCATAGCCATGGGAGGTCAATACCGTCAAGGCTCCCTGGGACCGAGATTAGCTCCCTGGGACCGAGATTAGCTCCCTGGGACCGAGATGAGGCCGGGAAGGCAGAGGGGGCGGAGTTCTGCGGGAGGAACAATTGTAGCAAAAAAGGCCAAATGCGGAGACATGCGACCATTACACTGCTAGCTGGGCGTGTATTAAAATAGGGAGAACTGAACACCCGGTTCGACGAAGGTTCGGAAGTAGACCGGTCTCTATACACAATGCTTGGCGGTCTCCCTATATGTATACATTATACATACACACCCAGCTAGATTCTACAGTTTGCTAGGAGGGCCCACGCCAGAGGTTGTGTCCTTGGATGACACAGCTAGCCTGTCAACGCCCAGCCTGAGCGAGCCTGAATGAACCAACAGTCTGAGCCTTTGGGGCCAGGGAGTCGTGGGTACACCCAGTCACAACAAATGACACCCAGTCATTGAGAAGTAAGAACCCCCGTACAAGTATAGCTTAGCAGCTAGCTTAGCAGCTAATTGGAAGCCCCCAATTGGCTGCAACAACCCCCAAAACCGCCTTCGTGATCCGCTGGTTGCCAAGCTCACAGATGTGCAATCGTTGCGGTGGTCCTGCTGGGATGAGAGGCTCTCAACGGGCTGGAACCCTGGAATCCCTGGAAGGGTTCTTAGTTTGGAACAAGACTCTCCAGTCTTTTGGTCGCAAATGGACCATTTGTGGAGTTGCTTGCCAGTTGCAAGTCACCCAAAAGCGGCCTTTCAGAGTACACTCCTTGAAATAATCATGGAAGTTGAACATGGCCCCTTTGATGACCTTTTTCCTCTACCTGGTCTTGCACTTCCATGATTTGGGAAGGAGTAAGGAGTGTAGGTCTCCACAACATTTCCACCACCAAACTTGGGGTCGGAGGACATCTCCGAGCTGTTTACAAACTACCTGGCTCATACAGGGTCAGCTTCGAGGGAAAAATAATCAGAAAAACAGATCAAAAGCTGGACACGTCGGCTGGACCAACCTCTTACACCAAAATACCCAGCAAAAGGATCAATCTCTGTGGTTTAGCTCAAGGCCTTACTGTATTACGGCTCGCCCCGAACCCCGCCTCAAGGATCACTCCTGTTTCCCTCCAAAGACGTACTCTTTCGGCAAGCGCTTGCTACGGGAAAAGCAGACACGTGGATTTGGCCATAGATTGGGTATACCGGTATACCGACCCGATCATGACCAGAAACAGTTGATGGTGATGGTACCCAAAGGCCTTACCGATATCTGTTGCCGACTCTTACTGGTAATCGGACACCCCCTAATCACAGATTCATGGCCCATTCGCGCGCAATTTTCGTGTTCCAACCATGTTTTGCACACAGAAGTCTCACCCTGAAAGGCCTGGACTCATCAAGAAGTAGCACAGAAACACCGACAACTATAAGAAACTCAGCTGCTACTCAAAAATGATCCCAGCAAAAGACCCCAAACAATGCGCAGAAGATTACAATGATGAGTGGGTGGTAGCTGTAGTGGTGGTAGTAGTGGTAGTGGTAGCGGTAGAGTGGTAGTGTGGTAGTGGTCGCGTCGTAGTGGTACTGCGGTAGTGGTAGTGTGGTAGTGGTAGGGTGGTAGCGTTCTACTGTAGTGTGGCAGTGGTAGTGTGGTTCTGTTGGTGTGGTGGCGGTAACGTGATTGTGGTTACAAGTTGTGGTCGTGTGGCGTGGCACCAACCGCAAACAAAAGGCCAGTGCGTCCTCTGCGCCCGACAAGTTTATGGTTGGTGGAGGTGGAAAAACGCAGCATGGCGCGAACCAACTAGCAAAGGAGCGGCCTGCCGCGCCTATGTCAACCGTCAAAGACGTATATGGCGAACATTTTCAAGGCCGCGTCTCACCGTCGGCGACAGACAGGAGCTTTGGGATGCGCTCCCGGGCACCACGCGAGCTCGTCGAAGAGGGCCGGGAGGAACTCCAAGACAGAGCAGCCCCGGGCTTGCGTTGGAAGAACATTGGGGCCCGCTTCGATTCAAGGTGCAACCGAAGACTCAGTGCAGCAACGTTCCTGCTGCAGCGGCAGCCCAGTCGCCGCTCGCCCAGGCGCTTGACGGCAAGTTTCCACTGTGGGTCACCGGGGTCTGGCTGGAGCTCCCTCCTCGTCCTCCTATATGTCTCCTCCTTTTGGTGTCCGTAGTTGTGCGGCGCCCCGCTTCAAACATTTCTTCATGCTTTCCACCATTCATCGGCTTGTCCGCTTCAGAAGCGTCGCTTCAACGGAAGAGTAAGACCTTCCGTCGCTTCCCCTTTCTCGGTCGATCCGAGCGACGGCATTGAGCTTGAAGCAGCGCTACAAAGTGACCACCAACTCCCATAAACGTGCACGCCACCACAACGAGAGCGCAGTCGACGAAAGCACCCGCTCCGCCCCAGCAGATTCTGCGAGCCTGCGCAGTCGAAATGCACTTCAGCGAATTAGCCAAGCTCCTCGATCACCACCGATCAACACCCAGCCTCAACCCTCACTGTAAGAACCCCCAGTGTGACCACACCGCTAGGGGAAAAAGACTTTCCAGTGCTGTCCTCTCTGGCTCTTCCTGAAAATCGTTCACTCCTCAAAGAAGTCCCCATCCCAAACCTCTTCTGACTCAGTATCTTCAAACCCTCGTGGGAGACGCCGCAGTCCGCACACCGCATGCGACCCAGTCCGCCCAGCGCCTCGTGGGAGGGATGCGAAGATGGCAGCCAGCCCCGTCCGATCGATGCCCATGGCGAGGATGGCATGTTTCTTTTTTTCCGATCCAATGATGCAAGTTCTTGAGACTTGGATTTGGCTGAAAAAACATCAACCAGCATAGACCCAGATAGCTAGGCTGAAGTAAGAACCCCATAGCTGTCGCTATCTGGCGAAATGCACGAATGTTCCCCAGAAGGGGGATTCGGGGACAACTCACCACCCGATCCGCAAAACCAGAGAATCCGATCTCCGAGAGACTGGCTGTATCCTAAGAAGTCGATCGTTTTGACGGTTTGGAGGCATTTGGAACGGCCGTTGCTGAAGATCCTTTGGTGTTCATCTACGGTGCCAATTGATAATTGCAGTATTGATGTGGATGGGAACAACAGGCCAGCATGGGCTCAATGTTCTTGGTGTGTTTTGTTGCGTTAGGGACTCATTCCCAAGTCTGATGTATTGAACCGTGTTTGGTCGAGATGAAGCAGGGTCCAAAGCATTGCTGGTGGCTTCATGTTCAAGAGTGAAACAAGTTGAGAATTCTCCTGGCATGTTTCCACAAGTTGCTGGACTCGTAGTTCAACGTGTGAAAGAAAGGCTTTGACTTGATCAGACCAAGTCCTCTTCACATGGGGGCTGAAGCCAAATTCAACGCGGGCTGTTCTGATGATGAACGCTTCAATTGTGAACGCAGGACTCCAGCCTTTCGAAAGAACATAGTGCAAGTCAGCAAAGCCCTGACTAGTTTCCCAGTGTTCGTTGTCAATATCAAAATGCATGCATCTCTATAGGGGTGGGCACACATCAAAAGCCCAAGTCGGTATCTGCAAGATTAAAGAACTTGCCGCTGAAGACGCAATGCATGGTCATGAGTCTGAATCATCACACGCGCTTTAGTCTATGCACCTGCGCGTGCAAACACCAATATCCCACCCATGTCCTTCTAGATCATTCCCAAATTTTGTCCACAAAGAGCAACAGTGAGCTGCAGAAACACATCAAATCATTTGGGTAGGGGGTCAACACTTCAATATCTATATATATGTTATGTATGCATGTGTATATATATATATATATGTGTGTGTGTGTTATGCATATATTTATATATACATACAGTGTATATACACATGTTATGTTGTTCATATGCATGATAAAAGAACATGTTGCAGGACCATGACCCATTGACCCATAGCCGTCCTCTTCATCCAGATCATCCTTCCCAGCATAGCGGTGCACCTTTCGGGCATGGGCATAGTGCTTGGACGCATCACGATCAGAAGAACCTCTCAAACTTCCCTTCATGGCTGCTCTCACGGATGCGCATTTTCCTGGGCCCATTTTCCTCTTCTGCGCCATCTTCAGGCAAGCCCAAGCTGGGCTTTCGTCCGCGAACCTCGTCGCCACAGCTGGGCTTTTTGCCAACGAGCCAAGAACCGTGGAGACCCCGACGTGCAAAATGAAACGGCTCCGAACAAAAACACCTACGAACCAAGTTCGGTCTATGAAAATGCGGATCGTTGGCGTTCTTTGAAAAAGCATGTTCTCAGGCTACAAAAGGGCGCAGCCGCCGTCCACATGATTCAAACACACGCCAAACAAATGGACCGCTCTGAGAGTCCTGCCGTTGGGGTACGCCAAACTCGAAGCTGCGGGCCATGAACAGTTCTACAGCTGAGTCTTCGCGTCGGTCAGGCCCATGAGTTTGATGTACTTCTCGAAACCCTTCAGGACCACATCATTGTGACCTGCAGGCAGCGTGAAACACAGCCAGGGCTGAGCCCAAGCACAGCCAGGGAGTCGCACCCCCTTCAATGTAAGATCAAGACATCGCCCCGCCCGACCGAACAACAAAACTAAATTCCTCATCAAAAGACCTGTGGCACGATGGTATGATGGTTCTGTGTTTGATGGTTCTGTGCTCGGATGAAAAAATTACAACACTTCCGATCAACCAGAAGACTCTGACTTGCTTGCTCAACCGAAAAAAAAGAATGCATTTGAATCTGATCTACCTATGGTGAAGGTGTGTCTGAGAGCCCATCTCTCTAGCCTGCTTCTCCAAAATCGATCAAACAACCAACATGAGTTACTCTAATGAGTCTGTGTCCAATCTAGGGACCCCAAACGCTCAATCACTTCGTTTTCAACTACAGTACCTTTCCCATTACCACAGGAATGCTAGGTACCAAAGGTTAGTGATGGTTTTTGGTGATTCTGACCGCCCCAAGTGGTTCCAATGGCACGGTTCGTAGCGCCTGCGCGCGGAATTTCGCTGAAGGCATCCTCGCGGACCTTCTGCGCTTCCTGCGAGCGCCGAAAGGAAGATGTACACACATGGCCCTGAGGCATCTTCATGTGGAGTTTCGCGATGACATTGGGACAGGTGTTGTCCACCCATGAGGTCTCATCTGGGCAGTTGTGCAAACCTCAAACTTCTCTGGAAGGAAATCATCTGTGAGGATCCTTCTTCTCTGGAAGGTACCATCTTTGGAGAAAGTCAGGACACTGCCACTACCCAAAGTAGCAAGGACCCAACGAGCCCACTGATCCCACTGGCCTTTTGGGACAAGTTGGCCAGCGTCTGGCCCATGTGCGACGGGATCAGGTCATCCTGGTGTGCGACTCGGCTGTGCTGTGTTTCTTTTCAAGAGCCAACTACAGTATGTGATCTTGGAGCAAAGCGTGGCTGCCGTTTGCATACGAGTCTGAATCCTTGACATTTGGGGAAGCTGGGTTCTGTTCGGGAAGTTCTGACTGGCGAACCCACCCCTCTCTCCTGTGCGCCGTGCAGAACATGGATTTGCCATCCAGCCTGTCAAGCTAGGTGTCTGGCGAATCTCCGGACCATTTGACCAGCTTGGAACAACGCCCACTGACTGTACCCTCGGAACAACTCACCCTCTTGGATGTCCCTTCTCACTCTTGTTCAGGGCACGAATTTGACCAACATCCGGTGGCCAATTCAGCAAAATCCGAGTCAAAGAACCGTGGGTTCTCCACATCTCACCTATCCAGCGACATCCGTGCGACATCGGGATTCGCCTTGGCCGCCTTTCCCACAGACTTGCTGTTGTCCCACAGATGCGGCACCACAGGCCACCTTACGGCAGATCACACTCCAGTCATGCAACTGATCAAAAGACTTGAGCTGTTTGATCAGGTCATCGGACGCTTCGATGAAGCAGTTCAATCAACCACCTAGGCTTTGTTGATCCAATCCAAACTGTAAGCATGTCGCCACAGGCTCACATGGGCGGGCACATCCCCTCAAAGCGGCAGGTATTTGAATTGGTTTGGGGGAAAGGCCAACCCTAGCCAGGGCCGCAACAGTAGAAGGACGATCCATGGTTTCAGCCTGCAATCGAGGGCTGGTCGGGTTGAAATAACCATACCATATTTATGACTCATTTATGACTATCAAATATACATATGTCATATGCTACGCCCACACGATAAGAGGGAAGAACACCCGCTATGCGTCGAACAAATCTGCCTGCAATGATCTATATCTGGAAGTTGTAAAATGCAAAAGTTACTCCCAAAAAATGTTTAAGTTATTTGGTTGCTTGTTGGGAAATGCCATGTACTTCAAGAACAATGCCCTTAATCTTTTGCACATTGAAACCAGAAATGAGTCATGAATATTAAATAGATGTTTGGTGCTCAGGGAGTCCCGGGGCAATCAAACTTTATGAAGGCTAAAAATAGTCTTCAAAATCAACACTACCTTTAAGGGCTAAGTGTACTTTGAGGACGTGTTTGTCCAAACCCGCTCTCACTGGAATTCTAAAACTACACCGGCATCGACCCCAGATTGCAACCAACTCTGAAAACAAACAGAAGTACCTGAGACAAATTGCACCGGCATAGGCCCCAAGCAGCATTTAACGCTATCAAGTAAGTCATAAAAAGATCCATGACAGCTTCCAGTGACTGTGAGTGGGCCCAAGAAAACGCCAATCAGACACATAGAGACACACAGGCACAGAGAGAAAGACACACAGACGCGCACACACACACACACACAAACACACACTCGGGACATGATGCGTACGAAATGAAAGCCCCATGCCACGTGCAAGCTAAGGGAAAAGCCTAAAGAAACAGGGTTGAATGTATGTATATACAGTGGTCTAAACATGAGTCTCCAAAGGCCGCAGGCCTGTAATCCTGAAGTTCCAAATTAAAACTCCTGTCCCAGTTATAGACCAGGGGCCATTGGGAAGTTGAAGGTAAAATCACGGCAGGTACGTCTGGCCGACCAGGCCACATATCAGCACGGAGCTTGACCCTCAGACACACTCAAAATTCAAGATGAAGTACGTACGATTTGGTTTCGCCACCGCCCAAAGACGTAAGTGAAAAAACTGGTCTGAGTAAACGAAGTAGTATGCAAGGCGGTCTAAACATTTGGTCAAAGTTACGGGTTGGCGTCCCAATCCGCTTCACGGAGTGTCCACAGCTGCCTTCGTTGGCAGCAGAAGTGTGGACTCCCTGCTGCCCGTTGCTGTAATGAAAAACTGAAGAAAGTCAAACCAAAAGGCTCCCCATGATTCCAAGGGCTACACACACACACACAGACTAGTGGAGGTACTGAATCTGCTGAAAATGGAGGCTCCACCTTGCTCATTCGCAGCTTGGCCACGACATGAACCGTGGTGGGGGGCCATGCGCAAAGAAGGCTTGCCTTGAGCACAAGTGTACACAACGAGCATTGCAGCAAAAGTTTGCTATGGGTGGGAAGGTCCCACAGCCAGCTCACGGCACCAGCATTCAGCACTACCACCGGCAACAGCACCAACGCCCTGTCCCGAACCGCGCACAGCCAGCTCATTCTTATTTGAAGTAAGAACTCCATAGCTATCTGATGAAAAATCAAACATACCCTTAGGGTCCAAGTGCTTTGAGGATGGGTTTGTCCAAACTGAAAGTTCAACCAATCAGGCTTTGGCACAAGTTAACACATGAAACTGGAGTTGAAACATTTATTGGAAGGAACCGCAAGAAAAGGACTTTGTGAAATGTCTGTTTGCTTTACCATACAAGATTACATGAGATATATGAGGGTCGTGAGGGTTGTGACGATCAATCTCTATGTGCATTGAACATATGATCTGCTACTCGGAATTCAAATCAAACCTCCAGGTATAGGTGTGCATTAGAATCTTTAGAATAGGGAGACCGGGCCCCAACAACCGATGCAACAAATCTATAGTCGATGAGCCTCTGGTTCTTGTGAGTCTTGTGTCTTGAAGACCCCCGGCTCCAGAAACGTCTCCGCCTTTGCCCCACTGATGCCATCCATCTAGAAGATGGCAAGTACTTCTCCAACGTCTGCACCTGTCATGGTTGCACATCTAGAAGACCGTCTCAAAACCGAAGAAAAGGCGTCAAAACCGCAGGGCTCCCGCCGTGTTGCCGCGCCGACGAGCAAGGCGCCGTAGTCACGCCGACGGAGGTCGGACCGAGGCCACGGAGGCCGCAGGTCCGTGGGGTGTTCCAACGACCAGTCCATGTTGTCCGGTCAAGATGACAAGCAGGCAAGACTGTGGAAGATGGATCAAGACTCACCAAAAGACCCTCTTTCTTCAACATGCAAACTGTCAAAAAGGCCTTGGAAAACCTTTAGAGTCCCCTAAGCCATTGCAACAACCTCAGCCAGTACCGTTCGATAGCCAACCGGCTACCTGGAAACAAGCACCTCTAAATGCCTCGCCGAAGTGTATTGAATGTTGCATAGTTTGATGTTGAAGCCATGAGATGATCTGTTAGATTCTATTAGATCTGTACCTTGCTCAAGTGTGTATGCAGCCTTTTGGAAACTGCTCTTCGCCCTCACACCACGACTCGTGATGAAAATCCCCCCTGCACCTGGAAGGGCAAGGCATCGACCACGAGTCCATAGAGGTGTGGGAGGCCTTTTGAAAGCCTTATGGTCAGCTTTCAATGACCCGTCTCTTCAAAGATTGAAATGCGGACAGGATACATACATATGTGCATATAATATATATATAGTATAGATACTGCCAGATACCTTTGTAGGTATGTCGTAAGATTGAGATAGGATCTATGATTCAATGATTGGTGTCCAAAAATGTGAAATGGGTTCCGTTGCACAGGACATGCCAAGAAGTGTCCGTCTGGTTCCTGAGCTAAAGAAGTGGCTGTGAAGCAATGGTGCGGCGGGCTTTGTGTGTATGTATGTATATATATATCACATATATATATATATCACATATATATATATTATTGTGCCATATACAGTATGTAATGATATATATATATATATATATCAAAGAGCTTTCTGAAAGCAACCGAAGCCCCTCCAGCAGCTAGGCTCTGGTTGCCGGCACAACACTCAGCAATTGCACTGCCATGTGAGGAATATCGATGAAGGGCGCCGAAAGCACAAGAAGACCTGCAGCGAGAAGATCGATCGATCAATCCAGAACTCCATTCTGAAAGAGAACCTATGAGATCATACGAGAACATCCTTTCGTTTAGGGTTTTACCTCCCAAGAACTCTGGGCCCAAATCCCCAAGACTGTTGATGGCCAATCCCCACATTTAAAAACGTACAACCACTTGGGAATCGAGAAGACTGAGCCGTTCGAGTTTGAGTACAGGCAGTACGGGGAATGTCTCCATAGGCTATGCCAGTTCGCCCCCAATTCGCAGCGTCCGATCGCTCCCGTCACCCAGCGATGCCCGTCCCGTTTCGCTCCGTTGCGTCGCGCTTGGCTCCGTTCGTAGCTGCCGCTCCCCGTCCGTTCGCCCGCTGCGGCTGCCTGGCGCCGAGGGCCAGTCCGCCGCCAGCCTCGGACGGCCGGTCCACCCGAGCCCGGTCGGGCGGCGGTGATCGCCACGGCATGGAGGGACGGGTGGGAACCCGGTCGGAAGAATTGGAGAGGCGAAACGGAGACCGGTGGCCCGTGGGAGGTGAAGTTCACGGACCGGAATGGGGAGTCGGGTACTCTTGGATAGACCGATGGTGTCAA
>CAXIVM010001942.1:0-19433 GCA_964035705.1 Porites rus | reverse complement strand
CTCTTGCATGACGGAATGCCTGTACCAGGTGAGTATCCTATGCATACAGACCCACCTGAAGAAATCATCAAGCTTGCGAGAGTCTGCGATTCACGTGGCCTCCTATACATTTTTGATGGTGAGGTGCCCCCATGGCAGTGGACACGGTTTTTAAACAATTTCAAGAACCTCGAGGAGGATAGACAAATAGGCGATCGCCGAGGTCGAAATTATTGCGAATGTCGTCTATCTGGACCCAGAGCTTTCTTCCTGCTGGTGGTGATTTGGTCGACTTGCGCATCAACCCTCGTTCACATTGCTTCCGAATCTTTTGCACTGATAGAAAAGATTTTTATCATCAATTTTGGACAACCCCTGCTCGTGCTCGATCAAACGCTGTCGGACCTATAGGGTCCCTCTTTCAGCTCTGCAGGGCCTTGCGGCCTATGACGCTTACGTTGAGAGGCGTACAGTGAGAGCAGGCCACGACAGGGAGAGAGTTGCTGATGGTCTTCATCTGGCTGCAAAAGGCATCAAATCTCCGGAGGTTGCCTCTGCAGATACAAAGGCGTACAGTGAGAGCAGGCCACAACAGGGAGAGAGTTGGTGATGGTCTTCATCTGGCTGCAAAAGGCATCAAATCTCCGGAGGTTGCCTCTGCAGATACAAAGACAGTTCACATCTGTTTTCAGGCCATTTTCCAAGGGGATCATGCTGGTGTGGAGATAGCTACAGAAGCGCATGAGCAACAGCTGAAGTCAAAGGGCTTGTTGGTTGACTCGGAGCGTATATTGTTTTCCAACCATCCTTTTACTGGAGGAATGTTTTGCCATTTCTGCTGAGCCCAGAGTTGCAAGTTTTGAGCAGAGCAAAGCATACACCTGCTAAAAGAGGAGTAGTGAGGCCTATGACGAACACCACATCCGAGGTTCACCGCGCAAAGATGTTTTGGGTGAGACAAGAGCCAAATCATTGGAGCTGAAATAAATTCCTGTGACAAGGCTGGGAGCAGAGGGATAGCCACATTGGGATCCACTGTGCGCAAGAGGCTGTCGCTTTGCCCGATAACACTGCAACTGGCACAGCGTCGACGCGCGACAGATGTTCTCCACCTATGTCTTCTGGGCGGATGGACTTCAGTGTTGATGTACAGAAGACCATTGATGAGCATCCTAACACGCTCGCACGGCATTGTTGATGCAAACAACATCTGTTCTGATAAGCCCAAGATGATACCCATGTCGCGAAAGGTTGTGGACGAATTGGTTGTTCTTGCTGCTCTTGTGCCACTTGCAGTGGCTGACCTTGGTGCAGAATTCCACGCGGTACTTTTTGCAACAGATGCCTCCGAGGTCAAAGGAGCGATCACTTATACAGAATCCGTTCTCCACACGAGCAGGTGCTTGATCGACTAGGCTTGAGAGAAGAGGGCGCAGGTGGAGATGATGAAGAGGGTGACATCAGGTCATCTACACCAGGCAGACCGATAGCTTTCAAGTATGATTTCATAGAATTTTTTGTCGGATCTTCGAGAGTGTCAACAGCTGCTCTTCAATGTGGTTTGGTTGTAAGTCCCCCGCTGGACATTTCTTTACGGCGGAGATGGATTTGACGTTGCCTAGAGTGATGGAGTGGATCACCTATTTGCTCGTTTCAGGACACCTGGCCAGTCTGATGGTGGAGCTCATGTGCACTACCTTTTCCACGATCAGAACACCACCTTCGAGATCTCGGCACTGTCCTATGGGTTTTGACCCTGCAGATCTCAAGACACGCTTGGGAAACCTGTTGGCTCTGCGTGCGGTTGCTTTGCTTTACATTGCTCACAGACTTTTTGTGCCTGGTTTGGCTGGACTCAATCGAAGAAGCTGTCCTTAAAGCAGAGGGCAACTACGGTGCGGTCAGGTTCATGTGCTTTTGGATTGGTGCATCAAAAGAGCTTCAGGTTTCTTGCAGTGAACATGGATGTTTCCAGCCTAGACAGAAGATGCTCGCGAGACCACACACACATTCCTGTAGAAGGACAATACACAAAGGCGTCGGCTTCCTACACTACTCCGGAATTGGCTATATGGAGTTAACAAAATGCTTCAAAAAGGCTGTGATGGCCAGAAAAGCTGCTTTGGGTGATGGAGCTGATGTCTCTAGCCGAGGCCTCAAAAACCAATTGGTGAACTTCGCTGCTAGCTCACTCCAGTGGAAGGAGTGTCCTTGTCTTTTGCAGACAGAGGCACATCAACAGTTTGGAGATGAAGAGTGTTCTGAGGCTTGCAGAGAGGCTGGTGAAGGCCCCTCGCCCTATGAGGGTGGTAAATTTTGTGGACTCAAACGTGGTACGCTGCGCAGTCTCAAAAGGGAGGTCTTCAAGCAGGGCTTTGAACCCAACGCTGCAAAAATTCGGGGCGACAGTTTTGGCTAGAGGCCTTTATTTTACACTTCCTTTTCTGCCGACAAGGCTGAATACAGCAGAGGACCCCACACGTGACCGAGAGGTTAGGGGCCCTTCCAGCGATGTTGCTTTTGATGATTTTTCTGCAGAAGACATGAGGAATCTTGCGCTGCTCCCATACATGAGGAGGTGGATATCGAACTGGGCGAGGATCACTCTAGTCCTGAGCGGTTTCAGGCTGCTGTTTTTCTGCAATGGTGACAGAAGGAGCTATGGTTTTGAGTGGCATTGCTTTGGAACCCATATGCCCAAAGAGCTTGCGACCGATCCACAGCTTCAGCCTGACCACCGTTTTTTTGAGTTTGACCAAATGTTGGATTTCCGGGCGAAGGCCCTCTCGACCAATCAATTTAGGTTAGTTTTTGCAGCTTTAGTTGTAGCACCGAGCCATGGCATGTTGCGCCCTCAAATTCGGGGGAACTGGAAGAGGCAGGACCTGAGGCGACAGAGACCGCCGCTTCCCACCGGCAGACCGGTGACAGCTGTAACTTCTTCCAACAGAGCAAAACTTTTTCAGCAGTTTGTTGAGTGGGCGACCAGATGCTCAGTTGACGTTGAACGGCTGTTGGCGCAGCCTACTTTGAATGTTGAATGAGCTGCTCGTAACCTACGGGAGGAGATCTTGAGAAGGCAGTTGCAGCGTTCATGGGACTTAGCTTTTGCCTGGGTAAGGGATGAAGGACCAATTCATCACCTGTCGACGCCGTGGCAGATACTGCTTGCAATGGTGTCTCTAAGCATAACTTGGGGATGGATTGATGTTGCAGGGCTCATGCGCTTGGGATTTGGAGCGCTGCTCAGAACTGGTGAGATGACCGGTGCATTGAGAAAAGACCTTCTTTTACCTGCTGACACCCTCCACACCAATGACTTTGCTCTCCTGTCGCTGCAGGAACCAAAAACGAGATGTGTTGCTGCTAGGCACCAACGTGCCAAACTGGACATTGAAGATTTACTTGCAGTAGTTGTTGTTGCTTTCCAACACCTTCAACCCCATCAACGCTTGTGGGGATATTCTGCGCAGACATTTCGTGGCAGACTTCAACAGCTTCTCCGTGCTTTATTAAGACCCGGGGCGCAACCTGGATCTTGCAAAGAACGGAAGACTCAGAACTGGTTCGAAGAAGGGGACGCTGGATAAATAGTAAGGTGATGGAAATATACATACAAGAGCTGTCAAGTATACAATTTTTCTGCAGTTGACAGTCGAGCAACGTCAGCGGGTGATAGCTTGGGCACAACTTTTCCCTCATATGCTGAAAAGAGCTCAGGAGTTCCGAGCAGCTGCCATTCCGAGCATTGCATGGTACCCGCTTTTTGTGAGAGAAGAGCCCTTGAGCTGATGCACTGGGTATGGAAGAGATGGGTCGAGTTGAATGCCAAAAAGGCATATCTGTGTGAACCTTCCATGCAGCAAGAGAGCATTCACCCGTGTTTTGGTTTCAATTCAACTGTTGGCAGTGCCCGGTATTTTTGTCTTGAGAAAATGATGGCAGTCCTTAAAGCAAAGAACAACAATTTTCAGAGATCTTGGGGTGTATACATATTTTTTGATTTGTTTGTTTTCTTGTTTGTATGGATTGTTCTTGTAGAGGCTTTTGGCAGTGCGCTTGCAAGTACTCAGATGAATAAATACTCCAAACATGTTGAAGCAGTGTACTTCCAAGGCCCCCCGTTCTGAAAAAAGGTCAAGAAGGGCCTAAACGAAAGACAGACACTTTTTATAACGTTTTGGCAAATGTTTTGAGCCTTCCAGTCGCCGAGTTTGCTTCCCCCATTTAATGCAATGGAATCTGTTCCAAGCAGGATTGTGCGGGTGAAATCGTGGACATTCAGCAGCCCGGAGCTTGTCTAGTGAGTGGCTCCGTGCCAGAAGTCCTGTTTTATAGGACATGTCGCTCTTGTTCGTCAAGACTTTCAACATGTTTCCTCAATTTTTTTGGTTCTGAGCCCTTCAAGGTGCGATCTGCCAGCCTGTGACGCTTGCACACCGCAGGCGCAAATCAACACTTTGCAGACCTTGTGGAGTTGAAGTATGTTGTAGTGCTGATGACTCCTTTCCACTGAATTGAGACCTATGTAGGCCTGCAAGCTCAGTGAGTGGTCTGAATGGAGCTCTCCACTATGTGAGGCTTGCATGCTATCGCATAGTGTTGGGAGTTGGGTGTTCTCAACTATGGTCTTCTCCTGTGGTCAGCTGCCGTTTGTGAGGGCATCTGCACACGCAATCGGCGAGTTGCAACTCCAAACAATGAGTGCGGCAAGCCATGTGAGGGGACTGGAGCTCAAGTCCTTGTGCTCAACACACCTTTGTCAACACCCAGCTTTTGAGTCTCTTGAGCACAAGACACAGGCATGGCGGTCACGTCCACTTGCCAAGGACCTTGAACAGTACAAAGACGTGTGCAGCGGCCTGTCATGACAAGGACAGTTTGTCCTGCCAAGTTTGGCAGGCTGAGAGTTGAAGCAAACTTGGTTTGAGGACTGCGTACTTGGTGACTGGAGTCAGTGGACGGCATGCGCATCCAGCTTGGACAACAAGTGCGCGAGCCTTCCAAAGCACGAAGCTCTCAAGCAAGAGCGTGGCATCACCTTCCCAGCTATTTGGATTGTGCAGCACCAAACTTCGAGTCTTTCACCCACATATTGAATGCTCTCTCAAGGTACCGGGCCAGGGTGGTGCTTGAACCAGGAGCTTTCGGTGGAAAGGACAGGGTGCTGACAGGTTAAGGTCAATCAATGCTGCCGGAAGAGGAGCAAACTGAAACGGGACGCTGCACCTGCAGGCTTGTTCTTTGAGCTCTCTCAACGAGACAGCCTCTTGCATGACAGGGCCCTGCTCCCAGCACTGGAAACAAATCAACGGCCTGCGCATAGCAACAGTCACTGACATAAAAACTGAGAATAATTTGTTCTGCATTCTACAATACTTGGTACAATTTTTGTTTGAGCTGGCAAGGGTTTGAGCGGGCAAGGTGCGAATGCTTAAATTTAAAAGTAACACGTATAGGCCAGTGTAGGCACGGGGTCGATTCCACGATTTGCTGACCGGCCAGTCCGCTGATTTGCCTGCACTGTCCTTTATTTGCTGAGCTGCAGACCTGCTGGTATGCCAATCGTGTGTGACTACCTCCCGTTGTACCAGTTGAGCTTTGAGCTTGCCAGGGCCCCTTTCCTTGCTGGTTCTGCGGGGAAATTCTGGCTTCTGGTGTTTGGGTACACAATCCACACAAGAAAAGAGATGGAAGCATTTACGCGATCTACGCAAGAAAGTGATCATTTTGTGGCTGGTGGCATGTTTTCCCATTTCGTTTGCATTTCTCGAAGTACAAGAGTTCCACTACGTGAAATGCAAGTGCAGTGCTTTATCAGCAGGCAGATGTTGAAACCAACAGAAAAGAGTATGGAGTACAAAACTAAGATGCGATTTGGTAAGTTGCTACTCCACTTGAAAGGTGCTGCAGGCTTGAAAGAGACTTTGCTGCGGGTTGCCTTGCCACTAGGACACAAGCTCCTATTGATTGCAGCCTTACCGAGTGGACGGCATGGTCACCATGTTCCAAAACGCCAGTGCCTGAGACCGCGAGAGATTCTGAGTCGAAACAGAAAACAGATAATTTGCACATGCTTGGAGCCTGCGTCAAGCATGTAATATTTCATGTATTTATGTATATATATATATATTCACGCCGCTCCGCGGCAAGGTCCGCCTTCACCGCCAACAGTTGCCCAACAAAAACGGCGAAAACTGTCGCCCAAACAGCTTCGAAATCGCAAAATTTGGCCCCCCAGCCTCCCGACAAGACACACGGAAAAAAATAAAGAAACACGAACATCGAATACCACACACACCTTGCGCACAGGGTTATTTGAGACACCACAAGTGTCAGAAGTAATCAGAAGAAGTTCGCACCCTCACTGTAAGCGTGCACGTAGGAAAACTGCAGCAGAGCGGGCAAGGTCAACAACTCTGTCTCAAGGCCACACACCAGACTCCATTCAGTGAATCCTTTCTCACTCCCACCACGGCTGGTTCTTCTCTGGCGCGCCCCCCCCTCTTCGCTGGGGTCGGCGGGTTTTGGCTACCACGCATTCCCATGTTTTGGGCCCCGGGTGGGTTGAACTGCCAACAGAGAAACCAACCACGTTTCATGAAAAGCATGCGCGCAGCCGGTGCTTTAATTTTTTCAATCTTGGAGTTAAATTTTCAAAAGCCTCAACTTATGTGTGCCTAGGCAGCTTCATACAGGCACAGGCCCAGGATCAATAGGGTTGCGGTACTCTGGCAGGTGTGGCAAAGGTCAGCAGGCTCGCTCCAGGTCGATTGCCACGGAGGCCCATCGTACTTGAAGTAGTTTTTTGGTCACGTCCATCCTTGAACTGCCGTTGAAGGCGTCGCAGGGTGGCAAAGCTTGCTTGGGCAGTTTCAGACCCAGGTATTTCTGCTTTGTTGTAGTTATAGCCACACTTGACCAAAAATTACGCGAAGCGGCAACTGTCAAGGTTTGAAATCACTCCAGCACTGCGAACTTGAACCGTGGCAAACCCGGACACTTTTTACTGCAACGACCAAAATTTTGTTTTTGCAGCATTGCGAGTCCATGCGCCACGTTCTAGGTGCGCAAGCGAGCAGCCAAGTGCCATGGATTGCACCTGGGAGCAGTGGCCTAGAGCTGAGAGTTGAGAACACGTTGCTTGATTTCCATTGCCCAAGCAGAGGGTGTGCCAGGTCGGATTGGCAGGAATGTGATGGAAGTCAGCAGGCCTTGAAATGATGTGATGGAAGTCACCACCCGTCCTCGACAAAATATCTTTGCAAATTGCAGGTGAGGAAGAGAGAAGTGGTCACTCCTGTTCCAATCTCAGATGCTCAAGCCGCCTTGAAGAGTCATGAAGACCTTGGGACCCGAATCCTGCTAAGATCATCCTTTCAGCTGGGACCTCATTTCTCGAAAAACTTCAACGAGTGAGGCAGATGCTTCTGGAGAACCTTGCGAAGGTGTACTGGTTGAAACAAAGGGCTGTGGAGAGGAGCCCGGGGGTGTGGAACAATTTGAGGGCACATATTCGAGCACAATAATATTCACTCCGCTCTGTTCCGCCTGCACCCTCGCAGCAACTTTCCGCGTTGGGTGCATGTCTTTTTGTAAGTTCGAACCCATGCCAGGCCAATGACTTTCTTGTTCTTGTTGGTGGTCCGCGGACAACGCACTTTCCATTGCACATCCAATTCCATCACCCCCGCTCAACCCCAATTGGTTTATTTGTCATCCAAAAACGCTTTGATTTGAGATCTTGTCTTTCTTTGACCATGCAAGTGGCGTCCAACGAATCTGGCTTGCGTCATTGACATTCCACAAATTTCCTAAATGTTCAGACAAGTATCAGAAGCCTGGAAAGACGCAGGAATCTAGAGCATAAAAGTACTCCAATATTATATGGCATATGAATAATCCAAAATTACTTCAACTAGAGAGGGTGGACTAGCTATGTGAGGGCGGCGTGCCATTCCCAGTTTCGCACCTTGGCCTTTGAGTCTTCTGCACTGGCCAGGCTCCTTCTCACTTCCGCCTAATCCTCCTGATGTCACGAGTGCATTGCCTGGCTTTCTGCATGCTCACTTACAACCCTTACCCGCCTTGGTGCCCAGGAGGATTCTTGACCCCCAACCCCTTCCAAACCTCAAACGTTGTACAATTTCCACAGTCTGCTTGTACACGCATGCAAACTGAAGTTTGTGAGTAAAGTAATATCAAACAATTGTGGAGGTGATGCCTCCCCCCCTCTCTCTCTCTATATATTTTTACATAGAGAGATTTGTGACAGAAGTTATCCAATAATTTGTGATGGAAGTGATTCCCACACACCTAGGGTCTATAGCAAAAAAACTGGTCTTTGTGAGGACGTTTCATTGCCGAGCAGCTGTGACATTGACGTATTCTCTGCTTGGAGCGAGCAATGTTCTGAGACGCAAGAGCGCTGATCATCGGGGCTCATAGCATGTATGGAAATTTAGATGTCAGAAAGCTGCCGACCGAGGTGGAGCGCATGTCCCAAGAGTTGTGGAGGTGCTCAGAGGCTGATATAGAGAACTCTGACCCGCCCTAGTGGATTGATAGGTTGCAGTAATTGCACTGTACTCACTCGCTTTGCAGTTCGCGATCTCGAATTATCAAGCCCCATGTTCACGCAGGCTGGTTGACAAACAGCATTCGATCACCTCACCTTTTGTGTTTGAGAACGCCAAGCTTTCCAAAAGAGGTCTACAATGCTCCGGTACTCTGCTGGAAACGCAGCCGTGCGGGCAGGCCAGGTGATACGTTGCGTGTGTAGTACGTGCCAACAAGCAAATGGACAGATGATGAAAGCGGTGTTGCCAGCATGCACCGCGTCACTAAAAGTCACTAAGGTGTCATGTCCGGACTTTCCGAACACTGCCCGGCCCTGAGAGGAACAAAGACGCTACTAGGGGCTCCTGGCATCGCTACTAGGAACAAGGGCCTCACTAGTAGTAACAAGAAGCTATTAGAAACAATAATTAAAAGTAATTAGAATTAAATTAAAATAGAATTAAACTGTTGAAATGCTTGCGATGAAAACCGCTGAACACTTGGATGACACACTGCTCCCATAGGTGTGTCAATATTCCCAGTGGTCAGCATGGAGTCAATGCTCGCGCTCTTGCGGTGAAGGCTTCAAGGTTTGGCACCCAGAAATGCCAGAGCATCTAAGTCGCCATCAATTCCGAAACAAATGACGGCAAAACAGCGTTTGAAGTGACAACTCGCATCAGTTTGATATTATATTACACCGACACCCCCAATCGCAAGTTAAGGAGCATGGATCTACAAGGGAAAAACACTCTAACGTGCCGACGCATGGCCCCAACTGCATGTCACCATAACGGCATATCAGCGCATACCCATGCTTGCTCTCCGCGGACCTCTTGGCAGAACAACGTATCGGCACAAGGGTGCAGTGCCCTGTCGAAGTATCGGCGTATCGTATCAACGTGACTGGCGTATCCGCACACGTCCCGGTCCCGACACCAACGTACCGGAGCATCGGCGTAGAACGATTCAGCTTGCATACTCTTGGGCTTGCTATCGCCCTCGCTGCGTGGTTCAGGAGCTTGATCCCCCAAAATTGTGCTGATACAATGGCACCATTTTTGCGTCATGTTTGTTGTTTGGTGTTTAGAACAGCACGTTTCTGAGGAGCGAGCACGGACTATCACCGCTCCGGCTGTAGGAGGTGCAATTTTGCTTGCCTTTTCAGGTTCTTGCCTTTTCGAACTTGGCTCCAGTTTGTGCTTGTCCTGTGCCAGGTGTGGAAGGCTGCACTGGAGCACTTACCGAGGCGATTTGTCTAGTGAGCCAGTCGATCATTTGGCAACAATACATTAAAGAGGACCAGAGAGACATACACATGGCCAAACACTAATCTTTTGGACAATTGACTACAAGAATGAACAAGAGCAGAATGAACAGAAATCCCAAAAAAGAGTCGCTGGAAGTCGGCCTACCCGCTTTTCAGAATCCCGAACAAAGGTGTGGTTGCCACCCACTGGAGGTAGCAATTCATACCCCCAACGAATGGATCTTGATGGTGTTTTAGTGAATGGTCGAACTGGTTTGAGGCAGCGGTTTTTTGTCAAACCTGCCTGTTTTTTTTGCTTGCCAGAACACAGCATTCTAGGCAGTCGCAATGCAAACAGGATGAAGCAAATGGCACTTTGAACTCAAACAGTTAAAGCCTTGTTCCCCCGTGCTTTGAGGCTGATGAGTGCAAGTTTGGTCCATGCCAAAGTGGTGTGGACTGTGCATGGGGCGGATGGAACGAATGGTCCGACTGTGTTCAGGTCAAGAGCTCAATAGAATGAGTACCAAGACTAAGCCACTCAAGTTGTTTTTTGAGCAGAATAAGGCACCCTCAGAGTGTGGCATTGGCTACAAGAGTTTGGGACTTGGGGCAAATTGGACTAAGCACTGGGAGTCCATTCACAAGCAGGTCGAAATCGCAGCATTGCCACGATGCCATCCCTTGGTGGAAAGCTTTGTGACCCAAAGTCCGAGTCTCAGGGTCTGTGAGAGTGCATTTCGGCAAACCTTGCTCGCCTTTCTCGCCTTGCTGACTTCAGCAGGCTCCACGGGCATCACTTTCTGAGGCCATTCGAAGAGGTCATGCCTGTCAGTGGTTGCCGGGGACAGGCACTGGGCGCCATTTGCATGGTTTCACTGGAAAATACATGCTTCTGTACTTTTTGCGATGTTTCTTGACGCCATTTGGAGACTCTGTGGTTGGGAGGCAATGTGCTGTGTCGATGGCAAATGGCATGATTGGGAAGAGTGGGGAGCGTCCGCCCAACCTGCTTTGAACACTCATTGTGCTTGTGTCTACCGTAATTATGCAAACATATCTTGTGAATTTCCTGCCTTGCAGGTGCAGTGCAACATGTGGTTCTGGGACACGGAAGAGAATCCGGGTGAACAAGGCTCAGGCTCCTAGCCAGATGGAAGGATTCTTTGTCGTGCCATCCTGCTCATCACTCATTTGGATTTTACTCTGTAAGTCAATGTTTTTTGGTCACTGTTGTAGCATTCTTGGATCAAGTTGAGCATGACAGTATTGAACAACAAAACATTGTATGTGCAACAGATGTCCAGTCTGTCTTGGTACTTGCAGAACATTACGAACACAAATTCACAACATCTCACAACAAAAACTTTGGGCACAAAGCTCTGAGCAATGTCTGAAGATTGGGAATGTCAATTTGCTGAGCCGACCAAAGAGGAGACCTGGCAAAACCGTTGTGCTTTTGTCGTGCTTCAGCTTTTGTTTTGCCTGGTGACCAGAAACAAGAAAAGCCAGGAAGAGTGTATCAAGGTACTTGAAGAGTCCTGAAAGGTCAGATGAAGAAAAGAGTGCCATGCGTAATGTGCTTTTGCTGCTACTCCTAGGAAATCGATGGCTTTGTCATTGAGAACCGGCATTTTCTATCAGACACTGCCGAGGCAAACACCAAACATGTGTTTGTGCCATGTATGCACGCCGTTTATACTTCGTTGCAGCTAGAGTCGGGAAATCACCAGGCCCTTTTTCGCAATATGGACAAGCGAGATCAACGGTTCGTAGGCAACTCAGTGTCCAGGTGATGCTCT
Organism: Porites rus; assembly: GCA_964035705.1. Taxonomy (NCBI): domain Eukaryota; kingdom Metazoa; phylum Cnidaria; class Anthozoa; order Scleractinia; family Poritidae; genus Porites; species Porites rus. Next base: position 7,844 of record CAXIVM010001942.1, on the reverse strand, counting down.
CGCCTTCGTGAGTCTCATGCTGAGGTCATGCAGGAAGGCGGCTTGTCAAACTGCAGGGATACCATAGCAATCCTAAGATCCAGGGCGCGACATGGTTGCTGGAAGGCCGCCTTAAGCACTTTTGGAGCACATCAAGTGTCCTGTCTGGTGGCAGATCAAGTTTCACTGCAGGCGTGGTTGGATGCTCATCAGGATCGCCCTGATGATATGTTGGAAAAGTTTGTCGTCTCCAACCAAGCGTGGATGAACCAAGAAGCAGAAGACCTCTTGAGGTCACTGAAACAAGAACAAGCGTTGGGGGTAATTGAACGTGGATCCTTTAAGAATTGCCGAGACCCAGTAGCACTCATCAAGAAGAGGCTCAAAGATGCGAAGGCAGGGCTGACGAGATTTGTGCAATTCTATTTCAGACCGTTAGAACAGCACTTGTGAGGCCGGAAGATGGTCAGGTGTACCAATCAGGGAAGATATTAGCAAAGAGGGTGAGAACCAAGGACTGTCTATTGGTTGGGACAATAAGCAAACACTTGCAACCAAAGAGTTTCTCCATGACCTCCCAAACGTGTATGATAAATGATAGTGATTTCCAGTAAGGTCTGAAATCAGAAACTGACAACAGTTTGGCAGGTCTCCGTTGAGCCTGACATGCACCAATTTGGATGAAACTTTTAGTTTTGCATACCTGAAGACCACATGCAAGTTGCCTTGTAGAGCCTCCTTGATTGGTGTTCCAAAAAGCCGCAGGGGTCCAAGTGCGACTGACTCTGCTTTCTTTTGCAATATGGACTTCCTTGCACAGAACCTTCCAGGAAATCGGGACAGAGCTGCAGAGTCAAGGGCCTTCAAGGCTTGCGGGGTGAAAGGCATTCCAAAAATTGTTCGAAGAAAAATCGAAGAGTGTGTTAAAGATGGTCAAAGGTGCCAAGAACTGAGACTCTAAAGACCTCAGAAACTGTGTTGCTCAGGACAGAGAACGGCAAAAGTGGTTGGACTTAAAGCAGCAAGATCCGCATGACAAAGCTCTTAGAGAAGATCGGTCTTTGTGCTGCATGGGGTTGCCTCCTCTCTGGGGTCTGCAACAGATACGAGATTTCTTCAACAACATTTTCAACAACACTGAAGACCAGGTGGAGGGGGTGTTCTTGTGCGACTCTTAGTTGTTCAGCTTCGGATATGTAATCCAAATGAAAGCAACTATCAGTTGCTCGATGCTGATTTTGTTCCTCCTCGACTGCATACCTCTCGTTCTTCTCCGACGATGTGAAGCTGTGGCTGGTCCTACCACCCCCCTTCGCTCATCCCATCATAGTGCATCTACAACACTAGAGTCAAGTTCTGCCAGGACTTCTTGGGCAGATTGCCCAAAGTCCAAAGTTGGACACTGGGCAAGTACTGTTGTTCCCTCTGAACTCAGGCTGTGCAGGCTGTGATCACATCACGGCCATTTCGACTCACTAGCAGGTCATTGACTGCTACCAGGAGGTAATACTGCTTAGCTGCCTTTTTCACTCCAGTCTTTGATCTCCTTTGCTGGTCCAGTTGGCCGCATCACTCCATACTCTTACTCTCACTCTTACTCTCTCTCTCTCTCTATCTCTCTCCTCTCTCTCTCTCTCTCTCTCTCCCACACCTATCTTCCGCTGTGGGGCATGGGCTCATCGCTGTTTGCCAGCAGTCCTCATGGCAATCAGCCGATGCCCATCCAAGCTGAAGGGGTTATGTTATTCGGGGAGTTTGCCAGCACGTTTCTTTCACCGGCAGCTCTGCCACCGAAGACTTGCGGTTGAATGCAGTGCGCGTGTGCTGAGCCCATTGCAAACTTTGCACAGTGAACTTCCTTATTGAGCTGAGGAGAACTGCAAAGCCTGTACGAGGTCAGCAACAGCGCAGCGCTTCAATTGATTTCGTTACTGTTGACGGTGCACGAAGTGCTGCTCTTGCTTGTGACAGGCACCAGCGTTTGGGCACAAAGGACCTTTGTTTAAGAAGACAGCTGCGTAGTTTAATAGAATCTTTTTGGTTGAGGCTGGAAATTGAAGATCAGGGTGAGACTTTCGTGCTCAGCTGCAGCATTAGACACAAGGCCAAGCTGTACCACATTTGATGCAAGGATTTGTTTGCTGGGCAAGTTTCCGCATGAAGTTGTCTCCTGGAGGTGGAAGGTACAGGAGATATTTCATTCATCTATCCAGCACGTGGGGAGGTTGGCTTGTCAGAGTTAGCCCTTGTCAATGTATATTATATACAATCGTTTCGAACTGCCGCTGGCAGGTAGACCCAAAGAAAGCCCTGGCGGAAGCCCGCTGTATTTACATCTCAAAGACTGCTGGGCCAACATCACCATGTGCAGGCGGTGTTTGTGATCGACCTCTTCTTGCATTGCAGGATACCTGTGAACACCACAGAAGAGCAAGTCAAAGAGCTGGTCGAAGACTTTGGAGAGGTGGAGGCACTTTGCGACACAAACCCTTGCAATACTTTCAATGAAATGAGATTGTTCCTCTTCAAGTAATGCTCCTTGTAAGGCTGTGCATATGCTTCCGTCGAACGGAATCAATCTTGCCTGCTTCGTCACCATGGTGAGTCCGGGGGAAGCAGCTTTTGCCATTAGAGGCCTCAACAATGCACAGGCAGGAGCAAGAGATTCAATATTTGACAGGCTTCAATCTTTGGCCTTGGAACCTTAGAACCCCAAAACCTGAAAGACTGAATTAAGCTGGAAGCCTGGAGCAGCCGAGAACCTTGGAAGGGTGGGATTCTGTAGCCTTCATGAGGCAACTCGGAGACTTTGGCAAACATGTTTCCGTAACTCTAGCAGACTCTAGCATTTCAGGCTGCAACTGAGACCCTTGAGCCCTTGGCGACAAATTCGGGAACCTTGAAACTTCTGTTGTTGGCTGCAGATCAGATAGTTACAAGCCGCGTGTTTGCGGCGGAACATGTCGGATAAAACACGCAACGACCTCGAGATACCTCAGCTCTGCAAGATGAGCTCAAGATTGCAAGACTTGATATTGTGAGTGTTGATTCGGGAAACAAGAAGGATCATGAGGTTCATTTTCGCCCCTCTCAATGCCAGGCATTCGGCAGCATCCTTTCTGCAAGCTACCAGATTCAGAAAAATGTGAAGAAAAGGAAGATCCATCCAGAAGAAGAGCTGAAACAATGGTATCCTGTGGAGATTCGGAACTTCCCTCATTGGACCCTGGCGGAAGACATCAAAGCAACCATATTGTCTGTTGGGCCTGGTCCGCAGAGAGTGCGAATTCTGCACTATGATCCTGAACCAGCACTTAGCGTCGCAAGAGCATATTTCAAAGAGGAAGAAGATCGCGATGCTATTCTAAAGGCATTGAAAGGCCACGAAATCACTCCTGGGTATTTCTTGAATTCTACATCTGCCCCCAGGAGTGAACCGACAACAATCAGGAGTCAAGAAACTTGTTGAAGTAAGGCACTGTGTTAGGAGTTTTGAATTGGTTTGATAGGGAGTATATACACAGAAAGACTTGGGGCATTGTTCTACGTATATGCCCTCAGGATTCTTGGCTGAGGTCCTAAATCGTTTTCTTGGTCTCCCGTACGCGCTACTTGATTCTCGTGATGGGCCGATGTTCACTCTTCTATTGAAAGCCAGCCGATAGGAGTATCTAGGGATTTGGGGGGGCAGACGGCCTTGAGAATGGCTAAACCTTATACTGTACAGATTCCTGGTGTGTTTACTTTCTGGTAGAGCCAATTTTTGGTGAGTGAGTTAGCGATGCAGAACATGCAAGTCCACACATCGTTTGCATTTGCAAGATGTTTGTGGAAGATTGCTGTCAGGCAAAAATGTTTTATTCGTGCTGGTGGTGCTGCTGACCCTGCCCCGCTGCTGTTTCTGCTGCCAGCTAATCTGCTGGAAGCATGCGTACGGGTTGGGCAATGTCCTTGTAGACTTTGGTCACAGTGTGTTCATACACGGACTTGTGGTATTTGTACTTTGTCAATTGCTCCTTGCCTTTTACCTTATAACTAGGACCTGCATTCTGGTTTCTATATGTTTCTATTCATTTCTCAGGTCCTGCTTTTGAAAGTAGGACAGCTTTTTGGCAAGGCTTGAACCTTGCCCTCTACAGCTGCTGCGCACGCCCTCAGGGATGCCATTCAATGTCATTGTGATCACATTTCTCGTAGTACATTGGGATTCCTTGTCAGGCTTCAGGCTAATTACTAAACGGAGTATCCTTGGTTCCTAGTTCCTATCAATGCTGCAAATAACCGAGATCGCAATTGCACTGATTTATTGATCACGAAAGGTAGCGGTTACGCTACCTGAGTTTTCCTTTTGCTTTAGCAAAAATGGACACCCATCTCACTGAGAATCGTCCTCCGACATTTCATTTTAGAGGCCGGGGGCCCCCCCCCTTTCAACTCCACCCTGGCGCGGCTCTTTGTCAACGGCTACAAAACACCGTAAATACTAGTGTTTTCAGCTCCTCCAGTCGGCCTCAAACCACGCAATTTACATGGTTTTCTGTCGCTGTCCGGCCAAAAAACTCGTAAAAACCGATGGTTTTTGAAGTGTCCAAAAAAGGCTTCAAAAATGGTCGAACAATTGCCAAAACCTGGAACGATTTTGTCGGAAAGGCTTTTTTCGGCGCTTGGAGGCTTCTAAGTGGCAAAAAACGATGGTATTTACACGGGTTTGTGCGCCTTCCCGGCACAAAGCCCTGTAAATTGCGATGGTTTTGGGCTATGTACGCTTCAAAGTGGCCACAAGACACCGTAAATACAAGTGTTTTCAGCTCCTCCGGTCTTCAAGAGTAGCATCAAAGCACGCTCTATTGGTTTTTCGGCTTGGAGGCTTCAAAGTGGCACAAAACGACGGTACTTACACGGGCTCGTGCAGCTTCCTGGCACAAAACCCTGTAAATTGGGATGGGCTTAAGCTATGTACGCTTCAAAGTGGCCACAAAACACCGTCAACTCCACCCTGGCGGAGGTCTTTGTCAACAGCCACAAAGCACCGTAAATACCAGTGTTTTCAGCTCCTCCAGTTAGCAAGAGTGGCCTCAAACCACGCAATGGACAGGGTTTTCCATGGCTGTCCGGCCAAAAGCCTCGTAAAAACCGATGATTGTTCAAGTGTCTAGGCTTCAAAAATGGTCGAAAAGTACTTGGTGCTTCGAAAAGGCTTCAGTGCTTGGTGCTTTGCCTTAACTTTGATCCTCTAGCAAGGGCTTCTGTTCAACAGGGGGGGGCGCTGACCTCCTCCAGGGTTACGCCTGATTCCCTGCTACCTTTCGTTCACCCCCTCCTCTCTCAAGTACCCTGTGCAGAAGCGAATGGTTGAGTTGAGCACTTTTCGGATTCAAAGCCCGATTGGAACTGGCGCGCAGGACTTCAGGAACTGGTGCAGCATTTACTCACACCCCTCAGCCTGGACAGCCACTTGGACAAAGATTCACTGGATTCCCTTCAGCCGCTGAGCCACTTAGACTGGATAGCAACGTCGCAATGGCCAACGCCTGGATTCCAGCCACCTTCAGATAAAAAATGGTCTTGCTACGCGCGTGTTTCCGTGCTCGTCTTGGGTGCTTCACCAGGGCTCATTTGAATATTGCAATGATGGGCACCGTTGTGCAGGAGAGCTTCTGTGGAAAACCTGCAGCAGGTTCTGATGTTGAGTATGAAAAGTGCTCAGCACAGGCTTGTGAAGGCAAGGGTTTTTGGACTTGAAATTTTGATTTGCTAAGTCGAACACTTCGATTGATTCTCTGCCTGACTCAGTTGATGTGGACTGCAGATTTGGAGACTGGTCACCATTCACAGCCTTCGCCTTGGCAAGGAAGACCAGAGCCCTTCAAGGTGTGACTTTTCATATACTAGATGAAAGTATTTGTCTCGAAGCGAAGAGTAGCAGCAAACTTATTTTGCATCTATTTGCCAAGGCTTGTGCCAGGGTTCACAGTCTTGCTGCCAAGGCTTGCTCTGCGGCCTGCCATGGACAGCAAACCAGCTCGCGCGATATAGTTCAAAACAGCACAGGCCACACCATGCACGCAACGAAAATGTGTGTTTCAACGAAAATGTGTTTCAACGAAAATGTGCATTCCTGCCATGGACAGCGCAGGCTATAGGTGTGTTTCAACGAAAATGTGCTTGTCACCTGCCGATTTCTCGTTCCCGAATGCGTAGCGAAGGGTTCCCGTTTATAGTTGGGGGTCTGGGGGTTGGAGCTGTGTTTGCATGGCTTGCGTCGTGTCGTCGTTTGTCGTCGTCTCTCGTCGTTTGTCGTCGTCGTGTCGTCGTCGTCGCGTCTCAAATTTGCTGCCATTGGGGTGTTGGATGTGGCCGTGCCATTGGGATTTGCGTTTCAGGGTGTGGCATCGAAGCTCGGTTTTCGTGACAAGTCTCAGCTGAAGTGGCGATTTTGGTGGATGGGAGTGTGCTCTGAACGGGTCGAAATCATTCCAAACGTGTGGTGTGGTGCAAATTTTGTTGAAGCTCACATGCGATGATATTGTCACTTTTCGTGGCAGGCGCAGGACTTCGTGCGGTTTTTGAAGCGTGGAAGTGCGATTCTCGTGGCAGGCGCAGGGAATCGTGAGGTTGCGAGGTATGAGGGAGGTGACATTTCGTGGCAGGCGCAGTACTTTGTGCGCGTTAGACGTGTGGATGGGGAAAGATTCGTGGCAGGCGCAGGGAATCGTGAGGTTGTGAGTTGTGGTAGAGGTGAATGTCGCTGTCACATTGGGATTGGCGTGTGAGCGGATGTTGTTTGGAGGGGCTGGAATCGCGAAACTGCTTGGCAGGGCTGCGTGATGTGTGTGCTCCGATGGGTGTTTCCGCTTGACTTTTGGAGGAAGTCTCGTACGAAACGCTCGTTTTGCAGACTTTGACGTGTGAGTTTTTGAGGAAGTCTCGTACGAAACGCTCGTTTTGGAGACTTGACGCGCAACCCTCTGCGGAGATCGTGCGTGTCGAGTGTGCGAAATGCAGGCGAGAGTGCGATTTGTCCCATGCGCGCGCAACCCTCTGCGGAGATCGCGCGTGTCGAGTGCGCGAAATGCAGGCGAGAGCGCGATTTGTCCCATGCGCGCGCAACCCTCTGCGGAGATCGTGCGTGTCGAGTGCGCGAAATGCAGGCGAGAGTGCGATTTGTCCGGTGCCCGCGCAACCCTCTGCGGAGATCGTGCGTGTCGAGCGCGCGAAATGCAGGCGAGCACTGGCGACTTTGTAGTACAACTTTAGTACACGGGGTATCTGGGGAGCTGGAAGATGAGAACTGGTGAGAGAACTATCTGTGGAGCTGGAAGCTGAGAACTGGCGACTTTGTAGTACAACTTTAGTACGCGGAGCAATCTGTGGAGCTGGAAGCTGAGAACTGGCGACGTTGTAGTACAACTTTAGTACGCGGAGCAATCTGTGGAGCTGGAAGCGAGTCCCACAAGAGTGTCCCGCAACAGTGTCTCACAAGAGTGTCCCTTAAGAGTGTCCTACAGCAGTATCCCACAAGAGTGTCCCACAAGAGTGTCCTACAAGAGTGTCCCACAAGAGTGTCCCACAAGAGTGTCCCACAAGAGTGTCCTACAAGACTGTCCCACAAGAGTATCCTACAAGAGTGTCCTACAAGAGTGTCCCACAAGAGTGTCCCACAGAGTGTCCCACAAGAGTGTCCCACAAGAGTGTCCCACAAGAGTGTCCCACAAGAGTGTCCCACAAGAGTTTCCTACAAGAGTGTCACACAAGAGTGTCCCACAAGAGTGTCCCACAAGAGTGTCCCACAAGAGTGTCCTACAAGAGTGCCCTACAAGAGTGTCCCACAAGAGTGTCCCACAAGAGTGTCCCACAAGAGTGTC